>OVAV01002443.1:0-11218 GCA_900406375.1 Iberis amara
AAATTGTTTAGTGTAACTGAATAATACATTATATACAAAATCAGTCACAATAGTTAAATTTTATCTAATATTATATATATATATATATATATATGTGTGTGTATGTGTATCATTTTTACAACTAATTATTTTAATTATTAACTAAAATTTACATCATAAATAATATATATACAACAACAATTATTATGATATGACACTAAATTAAAATACGCACCATTGTAAAAAGATTCACTATATAATAATGTCACAAAACTTATACAAAAAATTACATTATATTAAATTTAATAATTTTATAAGAACATAATACCGCGCATAGCGCGGGATAAATGCTAGTACTAACTAAACCTGAAATGTTAGTGTGTAAACAACTTGAAAAGTAATTACAAAATTCTTATAATTTTTAAATATATATTGAAATTGGAACTCAACCAATTAATGAGTATATCAATCATATAAAATTCTATTTATTTTATATGGCTGAAGCTTTAGCATTAAGGGCAGTCCTAGTTAAATCTTAGTTGAATACAATAAACCAACCCAACAAATAAATTAACATATACTTTCTCTCTCATGAGTGAATTTCAATTACGCCGACGTCGGCGTTTTATCTTCCGTGGAGATCTCACCTTTCTTCTCCTTGGTTCCCTCATTCGCTGCATGCGACCAATTACTGCCTCTCTCTCTCTGTCGCTTCGATTATTCTTCCCTTTCTGACATCAAACTCAAGTACACTCTTCTTTCGTCTCACAGACGCCATATCTCTTCACCTTTTTTCTCTTTATATTATGAACCTTCTACGCTTTCCTCTACCATCTACTTCCATTTTCCCTTTTCTCTCTCAGCTTTACTCTCTCAGTCCTTCTTTGCGACTATGTCTGGTGGTGATTTGTGGCGTCAACTACATAATCTCTCTCT
This sequence comes from Iberis amara, assembly GCA_900406375.1. Lineage (NCBI taxonomy): Eukaryota > Viridiplantae > Streptophyta > Magnoliopsida > Brassicales > Brassicaceae > Iberis > Iberis amara. The sequence goes on from OVAV01002443.1 coordinate 916, forward strand.
CGGATCCAACATGCAACCACTCCGACTTCATCCTGACACTCGCCGAACCCTTGATACTAGCAACAGACTCAGCTTGGTGGTCCGCGGCATTAACCCATCCCAGCAAAACCTCGTCGGCATGCGCAACACTCTCCCACGCGCTTGGAGACTCCATGATCGTGTCACTGGCCATATCAATGATGACGGAACGATCCAATTCTTCTTCCGTGAAGAACACCATCTTCTCTCAGTGTTGGAGAGGGGACCCTGGACTTTCAGGGATTGGATGGTGGTCGCTGACAGGTGGACACACCGATTCTATCCGAACTACTTGTCAACGATCTCGTTCTGGGTCCAAATCTTTGGGTTACCAAATGGGTATAGAACTCAACTTGTTGCGGAAGACATCACACAGGAGATCGGACATATGGAGGGGTTTCGCTTGGTGGAGGCAACCAGAGATTCTCAAGCGGAAGTGTGGGCCCGGCTAAGGGTTCATGTTGACACTCAACTCATTTTCCTCCGGACCCTCCAGCTTGAGGATGGTCAGAATCCTGTTGTCATACGTTTTGTTTATGATCGCCTTCGTCGTTTTTGTAACAGATGTGGTATGCTCAACCATGAAGCTGCAAATTGTCACCTTTCACCGGAAGTGAATCAAGAACCAGAACCAGTTAATGCACCTCTGCTTGACTACCCACAGGGTCCTCAACCCCCTCTGCATGTTGCACCAGAACCAGTTAATCGATCTCCTTCTCCTCAGCGTTCATAGTCACCAGCCAATGCAATCTCAGACTCATCTTCCCTTCCTGCTTTTGACCCTACGATGCAACAGGAACACTTCTATCCAGGGTATTTTCTTCAAGCTCAAGCTCAAGCAATGTATGGTCCTCCTCTGCCGTTTCAACCGTTTCAACCTACCACTTATGAAACGGGACAATCAAGCGGTTCAACATTACCTCCGCGTAAACGAAAAGCTTCCTCAGAACATCCGGATGCAAGCCCAACTAGTAGGCCTCGACAAGTTTCTTCTCCAGTACAAGGTGAATCTCTTCCTGCTAACACTCAAGACGGTGTGGTGGCTGCCGAAGAGCCACCAGAAGCTCCATGATTGTCCTACATTGGAACTGTCAAGGGCTAGGGAGCCCCTTGACAGTTAATTATCTACAAGATATCCGGCGTAAGTTCCGACCTGATATCGTGCTCCTTTCTGAAACAAAACAATCATCTGTGTATATCTCTCGGTTAAGTATTAAGCTAGGCTATCAAAACTTTATGGTTGTCCCCCCGTTTGGGCGTGGAGGAGGTTTAGCAATTTTTTGGCCCTCCACTTTTCATCTTCGTATCTTTGGAACTCCTACCTCTAATTTAGTATCTGCTTTTGTAATCAGTCCGACAGAACCGCCGTTTTATTTGCACTATGTTTATGGTTCTCCTATTTACTCATCTCGCATGCGACAATGGAACCTTCTTACGCATCGTCTAACTTCTAACCCTTCTAATACGAACTCACGTTTGCTTATTGGTGACTTTAACGATATACTATCAAACAATGAAAAGGAAGGTGGACCCATCCGACCAAATTATACATTTAGAGGCTTCAGACAATTAGTATCTGCCCTAGGGTTGCATGACCTGCCTTGTATAGGTGATCGTTTTACGTGGATGGGACATCGGCATTCTCATTTCATACGAACCGCAATAGATCGTGCCATGGCTAATGTACATTGGTCTCATTTGTACCCAAATGCAACAGTACGTACTCTACTATGGTTGGGGTCGGATCATAAGCCTATACTACTCGATACTAATGGCCGTTCTCATAACACCTCTCATCTCTTCCGTTATGATCCACAATGGCGTTATGTTCCTTCACTTTCCCCGACCCTCATGCATACTTGGTCTCAACTTCGTTCTTCCCTAACTCCACTCACATTTTCGAGCACACTTGCACAATGCCGTCGTTCCTTGTCTAAATGGCGGGCTTCTAACAAAACTAATTCAAATAAGCAAATAAGGATCCTCCAAACACAACTTGATCATGCATGTTCCAATCCCGTTCCAGACTTTAATCACATTACAACACTCAAGAAGGAACTACATATTCAATACAAGCTCGAGGAATCCTATTGGCGTACAAAGAGTCGTATTGCCTGGCTCAAAGGAGGGGACAAAAACACGGCATACTTTCATGCTAAAACCAAGCAACGTAGGGCGCATAATCGCATTCTATATATCATATCTACTGATGGTCACGATTTATACACTCCAGAGACAATCAACAATGTGATTATTGAATATTTCCAACACCTTTACTCTGCACCCAATCCTGTTGACCCTACGCCTATACTCCAACATGTCCTTACCCTGGTTACAGATACAACCAATAATGCCCTTACAGCCCCTGTAAGTGATGACGAGATAACCATGGCTCTCTTTGAAATGTCCCATGGGAAAGCTCCTGGACCCGACGGATTTGGAGCCAGCTTTTACCAAGATAATTGGGGGATCATTAAAAATGATGTCTTTGGTGTTGTGCGAGCTTTCTTTGAGCATGGTGTTTTCGATCCGGCCCTTAATCATACACATGTATGCCTGATTCCCAAAACAGACCAACCGCAATATGTCTCTGATTATCGGCCAATCAGTTTAACCAACGTCATCTACAAGCTAATATCCAAAGTCCTTGCTAATCGGCTCAAACCTTGGCTCCATCACATCATTTCTGAAAATCAGTCAGCTTTCATCCCCTCACGTTTAATTACTGATAATGTCTTGATCTCCCATGAGCTAGTTCATTCACTCCGCATTCGTACACTCAAAGATCCATTCATGGCATGTAAACTGGATATTAGCAAGGCCTTTGACCGGGTGAATTGGGACTATCTAAAACGAATGATGCAAAATCTTGGATTTCATGCTAAATGGATCAAATGGATAATGATGTGCGTCACAACCCCTACCTACTCTGTTCTTATCAATGGTCACCCACACGGCTCTATTATTCCCACCAGGGGACTTCGACAAGGTGATCCTTTATCACCTTACTTATATCTCTTATGCTATGAAGGTTTATCACGCTTGTTGCATCACTACAACACCACGGGACAATTACATGGTTTTCGGGCCTCAAGGCGTAGCCCACCAATTTCTCACTTATTTTTTGCAGATGACTCGCTCATATTTTGCCGGGCCTCGATCGTTGAATGTATAAATCTTAAGGCAGCCCTAACCCTTTATGGCGAAATTTCAGGCCAACTTATTAATTTCCATAAATCATCCATCACTTTTGGGAAAGGGGTCTCTCCCTCTCTACAGTTCACAATCTCGTCCCTCCTTGGTATTGAGAATAATGCGGGTCTAACTAAATACTTGGGATTGTCGGGATCAATAGGTCGAAACATTACCACTGCATTCCAATACTTGCTTGATCGGATGGAACAAAAGACGAACTCATGGTTCACCATACTATTGTCACCAGCGGGTAAAGAAATCTTAATTAAAGCAGTTTTAACAGCATTGCCAACCTATTGTATGTCGTGTTTCCCAATCCCCAAGGCATTGTTACATAAGTTTACCTCTACTATTAGAAACTTTTGGTGGTCAGCTAAACGTTCAACATCCCCTATCCATTGGGTTTCTTGGTCAACATTAACCACCCCTAAAAGCCTCGGCGGAATTGGTTTTAAGGACTTCTCCGATTTTAACACGGCTATGTTGGCAAAACAGAGTTGGCGGCTACTTACAGCTCCCACCTCCTTGCTCTCCCGTATATACAAGTCCAAGTATTACCCACACACATCAATCTTGGAAGCCAAGTTAACTCGTCGGTCCAGTCTTGCCTGGAAAGGTATCATTGAAGGTAACAAATTGCTATCAAGGGGTATGAGATATTTAGTTGGACATGGGAAGTCTATTAGGCTCTGGTGTGATAATTGGTTGCCTACTATGCCTCCACGACCACCTCGTTCACTCCTTCCCCTCCCAGACTTTACTCAAACTGTTTCAAGCCTAATTGATCAATCATCTTCTAAGTGGAATGTCCAATTGTTGGAAACCCTTATTGATCCAGAGGATATCCCCTTAATCATATCCCTCACGCCCTCTATGTTCGGACATGATGATATACCTCGTTGGGATTACACATCTCTTGGTCATTACTCTGTTCGATCGGGCTACCGTCGACTCCAAACTGAAATTGACATCCCACCTAATAACCTCTTCAAATCCCTTTGGGGATGGGATATACCACATAAACTCAAGGTATTTCTCTGGCGAGCTTTGCGTAATGCTCTCCCTGTTTTCTCCATCCTCCACCAACGTAAAATCATGCAGTCGCCTGATTGCCCTCGATGCAATGGTGACTACCCAGAAACAATCCCACATCTCCTATTTGAATGTCGAGTAAGTCGTGAAATATGGGAGCTTAGCCCAATCCGATTCTCGCCGAGTACATCTCCATCAACCCTTCAGGACCATCTTCGCCTATCAATGGCTCAACCACACAATAGTAACCATGATCGTCCATTATTTCCTTTCATAGTCTGGTCAATATGGAAAAGCCGGAACCAGTTAGTTTATGAGAACAAGACATGGTACATTCCACAAATTATTACTCATGCAATCCAATATCACAATGAGTGGACTGAGGCTTCCTCACTCTCAACTTCGGAGTTACAACACACCACTTCTGTTTTCCCTATGCCACAACCGTCTAGCCGAATAGTTGAGCATTTCCCCTATTTCTGTTATGTTTATGCTTCTTGGATATCCACACAAGATAACATCGGTATTGGATGGGTGTTGTATGACAACAACTCGCAAATCATATTGAGAGCTCGTTGTTCTTCACCACCGGTTGAATCTAGCCTTGTTGCGGAGGCAAACGCCCTCTTATGTGCGGCAACTTCTCTCAAACGATTACAATACACGGATGTTTTATTTTGTACGGATTCTAAGATCCTTCAAGACACATTTAAGAGCTTGGGAAATGGCCAACTTGCTAGATCAACCATTACGATGGCAGGCCTAGACTTCCTTTCACTGGTCTCGTCCTCGAACCTCAAACATATACCGAGAGGAAATAACCAAGAGGCGGATGCATTGGAAAAAGAAGCAAGATTAACAAATGCATCATATGTAATCACATGGATGTAATCAAATGACTGTAACAATTTTCACGATGAATGAATTACTAGTTGACAAAAAAAAAAGCATTAAGGGCAGTCCTCAACCATGCTATTGAAGTGAACAGGACTAGTCTCATTGTGTTCTCTGATTCTCAAACCTTAGTGAGATTATTCACCTTAAATGGCTCGGATAAAGAACTATATGGTTTATTGGGAACGATCAAGACTCTGCTTAGCTCATTCCTATCGCTAAATTTAGTTTATATTTCTAGATCACTTAATAATCATGCTGATTGTTTAGCCAAATCGGCACTACGGGCTATCTCTTTGGATAAGCCAAACTCTGTTTAACCTCTTTTATTAAGTTCTCAATGAAATTCGTTTGAGCAAAAAAAAAATTCTATTTATTTTCAGAGAGAAAACATTCCAAATTTCAGAACTGATTAGTTTTAAGTAAATTTTATTGTTAACAAAATATTAAGTTAGCATTAGTTAAATCCATAAATTCTAAATTAAACAAATTATAAATTATTTTCGTTGAAATAATGGTATTAGAGGAGAAATTAGTAGCGATTACCATGATGAAAAATTGATGATGTGGAAGCTTTAGAGGGGAGGAAAAACTCTTTCATAATATAATAGATTCAAAGTTATTTTCCTGGAACTAGAAGAAAAATTAGTATGGACCATCATGATTAAAAATTGATGATTTGAAAGCTTAAGAGGGGAGGAGCAACTCCTCATTATATAACAAATTAAGTTTAATGGATGGGTATATCTAGGGGTGGATAAAAAACCCGAAACCCGAATCCGAACCTGAAAAAATTACGAACCGAAACTATAAAATATCCGAACCATTATTTTCATATAGTTTGGATACCCGAACCCGAAGGTGTATTACCTAAAATCTAAAAAAAATCCGAACGAGTACCTGAACTTATCACTATTGTATTAAATATGTGATTATGTATAAGATTTTATCATATAGATATTAATATACTCATGGAAAAATATATTTCAAATATTAAGTTATATAATTTAGTGGAGTAATAAGCCTTTTGATATCTTAAATATTTATTTATATATGAAATTATATAATTAAGTTGAATTATAATAGTTAATATCTTATATAATTTTGTAAAATAATTTAACTTTCATTGAATAAATAAATTTAATAGAAAAAGAAGAATAAATCATATTTAAATCAATTATTAAATTTTTTTAACACTAATTAAAATTTTACATTGATTCAAATCACAAAATTTTAGTTCGGACTAGTTCGATTTTTTATAAAAAAAAATTGGATATACCCAAACCCGACCAGAAAGTTTAAAAACTCGAACGGATTCTAGACCCTCTTATCGAAAAACCCAAAAAATCTTACTCAAACCCGAATGGATACTCGAATGTCCACCCTAAGGCAAACCCATGTTATACATCCGTGATCCGTCCATTGAAGCATCCTAATTTTATGTTTTTTTCTGTTAATATATAAATTAAAATATTCTAAATTTAATTTAGTGAAAGTTTAAACCGTGGACAAATAATTTTTCAGTCTAATTGTATTTAGTTTTGAAAATTTTAAACCATGGACAAAAAATTTTAAACCATGGTTTGAATATTTTTAATTTCGGTTTATTAATTATTTAGCCACCGGTTTGGATAGTTGTGTTCTTACCAAACGAAAACCAAAGCCAATAACCGAATAAATGTTTTCCTTTGCAAGAACAAAGATGTTTCACTCGAATCGACTTTCATCGATCTCTCGGCGAAGAAACATTGAAATTCTATTTTAAAGCTTCGTCATTGACAAAATTGTCTGAATCACTTCAAAATTCGACGAAAGTGACGGGTTTTTTTTGGTAATTTCCCCTCTTCTCCGATCTGAACAAGGTCGAAAGCTTGATCCTTTCTCATATTGGCTCCTGAAATTGATCGATCTCAATCCATTTTTGTTGGGTTTTTGATGGGAATCAGCAAAACAGAGATCAATTTACGGAGATTGCTTTCCGCGGCACCTAATCAGCAAAATCAGTCAAAGCTTATGCATGTACGTCTTCTGAACTATAAGTTCTGTTTTTATTCTTAAATTTAACGTTAAAGCTTTGATTTTGATGTATGAAATATATGAAACATGTACAGTATGTTGCTACTTTGAGAGAACAATTAGAACAACTCTCTGAAGAAAAGACCCCTGAAGGTCTTCCCAGGTTACTTACTCTCTCAATTATCATTCAGATTTGGTATTAAAGATTCCTCCTTTTGAATTTGAATGAAGAAGAGAGTTATATCTTATCCTATGATTAAGGGTTTAGAGACTCAAATTGAATAGTTGCTTGGTATTTATATTCTCATGCTCTCAAATCTCAATGCATAATCTTGTCCTTTGATCTAATCTCTTTTACAGAGTTACAAAAGCTAAGGTGAATGAGTACTATGAGAAGATCGAAGCTATTGCTTCAAAAATAGCTGCTCAAGTGGTAAGTCACCTGAACTTTATAGCGACTCTTCTTCGCTTTATAGATCTAAGATATTAGGATTAAGTACCTATTACAAGACATTTGGTTGGGATCTAGCTAATATTATGATGCTTTCTTAGAGGCTTTGGTTTGAGGAATTGTTTGAAGTTTGCTTACTTAGGAGTATTACAAAATTATTGATTTTTTGGGGGGACAAATTTTACAGCCTGAGACAGAGGTATCTGATGAACCGGTTGCAAAGGATTATATCAGCGGGAGCTCTCCGAAAAGAGAAGACGATGCACGTAGTCCCACTTCTCCACAGTTGAGAAGAAGAATCGTGTAAGTTGAATACTTGATTTGCATTCTTCTCATCTTGTAAACTTTTTATACTTCTTAATTGCTTACCAGCTTTCTAGATTGAGGTAGGTCTACGAGTTCAAAAGAGCAAAGCAATGATGTTGTTGATACTGATCAATCAAAGCCAATAAAACTAGACAATGCAGCTCAAGCACACATTGAAAAGCACAGGTACTAGTTTCATAGTTCACACAACGAGTAAATTCTCTCTATTCTCGTGAATCCAAGTTTGAATCATTTTTGATGAGACAGGAAAATTCAAGATGATCTCACAGACGAAATGGTAGTACTTGCAAAACAACTCAAAGAGAGGAGTCTAATGATAAGCCAATCTGTGCAAAATACAGAGAAGGTTAGATTCGTTGGTTCATACATATATATTGTTATAAACTGGCTTCATTGGTCTTAACAATAAGTGTTTGTTGTTGTTGTGGAATTGAATTGAGAAAAGATACTTGATTCTACCGAGGAGGCTATTGAGCAAAGCTTAGCGAGCACGGGACATGCAAATGTAAGGGCATCGAAGATATATTCAGAGAGTTCAAAGACGAGTTGTTTCCAGTGGATGTTGATGTTGGCGATGATATGTGTGTTTGTTATGGTTGTTCTCTTGATTCGAGTCACATAGAACAGTTATGAATATGTGAGGCTACTTTTGTTAAGATATGGTAAATGTTCTTTGAATCTGAATACCTATAAATTGACTCGGGATATTGAAAGTAAGTATGTGCAATTTTCATGATTTAACAAAAAGAAAGTTGCCAGAAATTGAACAACTTGTTTCCGAAAAGATGTACGTTTTTGCTTTTTGTTATCAAGAAATGATATTTGGATGTATGTATGGGTGTGCATTCGAGTTTCAGATTTTTCGGATCCAATTACATAGGACCCAATTAGAAATCGGGTAAGGGTTTGGGTTTTTCTTTTTTTAATAAAACTCGATATGCAACCGAAAATTTTTTTTTGGTTCAGGTTTTTCGGATAATTTGAATTTTTTAACTTGGTTTTGGGTTTATGGTTTTGATTTTTCGGGTAACATTGATAATTCGGGTAATTTGGATCCAAAATCCAACTAAAATCCAAATTATCCAACCGAAAAACCCGAAAATTTCAAATTACTTGATCAAAATTACTTATATATATATATATATATATATATATACACATTCGGGTTCCGGCTCAAGTCCGGTTCGGTTCGGGTACCTATACTAAAAAATTCTAAAAACCGTTCGGCGTATTTAAAAATACAGTTCGATTTCGAATTTTTCGGTTCCGATTCGGGTTTCGGTAAAATACTCAAGCCTATTTAGATGTGTGGAGCTTGTGAATTTTGTATAACATTAGGAGAAAAATATATAAAAAAAATCTCCAACTTTTAAATTAAAATTTTTTAAATAAATAAAGTAAATTTTAATTTTTGAGTTTAAATCACTTAAATTTTTTTTGTTGATAAGTCATTTTAACACCAACAAATTTAATGGGTTAATTATTTTATGGTTAATTTTTGTTGTGACCAAAATAAATCAATCAACAAAATTTTAAGATTTATTTGGTTCAGTTGAAAGTTGATAATTTTTTAACCCAAATTTAAAATTAAAAAGATTTCTGTTACATTTTCCCATAGTATTTGTGAAAATAATTATAGAAAACTTCTGAGTTCTGACATATCAAATTTCCTAAAACCCTAAGGAAAAATGCCAAAGGCAAAACCTTGAAAGAATCCATTTTTTCGGAACCGCCATGGTTTACGCTTGGTGCATTCGCAGGTCTGCTTCTACTTTGGCTTCCATATGTGGTCGTGTGGCTCGATCCCAGGCCTTCACCGTCATCTCCAGTCGCTCGTCTCTTGTTCCCAAGCCATATCTGCAGCGTCCGTTTGTTTCTCGTGGCTTTCTTTATTCGACGGCCACTGAGCGGTTAAAGTCCGATCAGACACTTCTCCAAGTGATTGACTCGGAAATCAACGATGCTTGTGAAGCCGATGCTCACGAAATGGTAATAATCCATTGTATTAAACACTTGATTCATGTAAACTAAACGAATTCATATCAATTGGTTTCTCCAACAGTTTGATTATCTTAAGTTTCTAATTTGAAAATTTCAGCTGACTATGTGAATTTTCTTACCTAATTTGAAGCCTTAAGCTCAATTTTTGGAAATCATAGTTGAATCTAAATTAGAGACTTGCCACATTTTGGCTTATATCTTAATTCAATAGATAGCTTGAGTATATAGATCTTTTGAAAGTCTGGTTAATCGAAAATGCAGGTCGATGAAACAGCAGCTTATAGTGAGTTTCCTTTCGAAATCGAAGATAATCCTGGACATAGGAATGTAACATTGACTAGAGAATACAATGGAGAGATGATTAGAGTA
>OVAV01002444.1:0-11215 GCA_900406375.1 Iberis amara
ACATTTACAGACCCACATTACAAACCAGTTTTCTAATTAATTAGAGCCAAACTACTAGTAATACTACCTTGGAAAGATCTCTGTAGTTAGATGGATTTGAAAGATCCAGAACTTCTGATATATAGTTAGACAGAATCCATGGGAAAACAGGATACTGCAAAAGATATACAAAACAGATCGTAACCAAAAAGTTAGATGATAAGAAAAGCATTCTCATTAGCACAAGATTTACCTGAGTGATATCATTATAACTACGACCAGCCAATGTGTTGAGCTGCATTAAATACTCAAAATTGCTTATCTGCAAAAAGGATAGAAATGTTATTCTAGAGGAAAAAAATGAATTATCACGATGCGAATGAATGATACTCTTTGAGTACCTCCCATCTTGCCCATCGCTCCATTAACTGAGTTCTTCTCAAAAGTTGTTCTGGCCTCTAAAAAAAGCAAAATATTTTTGTAAGTTCAGCACAGAGAGGTAATTTATTCAGCTTGGTTCCTTATTTTGTCAAGCCTACATTAAAGAATGAGCATATCAGTGGATAAAAGCACAAACCTGAGTTACCATGTAAACATTGTTGAGATTAGGCGGCCTTGCTTGAACAATAGTCCGATACGCATTTCTTCGTCCCTCAGTGTTCTATGGTTTTCAGAAAAGTAAATGGTTAACAGAAGCAGGAACTTGAAATTTTTAAGGTAAGGATAAAAAAAAAGTACAGGACAATTTTCATATAATATAATAGAGGAAGTTTTTCAGATACCCCAAAATCAAAGAAGAAGTTTGAGCGATCGACCATAAATATTTCCAGAGCACTCTTTCTCAGTAGATATCTGTGAGAGAGCAAGAAGCAGAGGATGTAAAAATATAACGAACTATCCTCAAATATTAGTAAACAGATCATCTAAGGGTTCTAAACACATAATAAAATAGAGTAAATAGTGAGCAAGAGACAACATTCATGATGAATCTTTACCGTCGGCTATGAATCTGATGAAGAGAAGATATAAGCCAACTACGATCTCTTTCATGGTCTCCTGATTTTGATCCATCTGACTTACCATCCACATGTTGGCCTTCTCTGATGTTGACAATAAAATTTATTTTCCGTGTTGTAATCTGAGCAAGGCAGAGAAGATAACCATCATAAGTTAGTAATCCATACAAGGAAGATATTTGAAAAAGGTAATGTTATTCGAGCATACCTGGAAGGTTCCTTCTACAACACTTAGTGGCCGGACCATAGAAGAGGAAACTTCAAGAATAATCCTTTCATCAAGTTCCTTGACAACTACTTCTGAAGAATTTTGAACCAATAGATCACTCAAAGGTCGAGGATCACTGATTTGATTTGATAGTTGTATTGCGTCCTCAAGTGAGCCAGACATCCTCTCTTCTTTTTTCCCTTTGTGTTCTCCAACATTACCCTCTATTTCAGGATCATCAGCATCTCCATGTTCATCATCTTCATACACTATTTCATTTGATATGGCTTCAGAAGGAACAACAGGTGGATTTGATGAAGAACACAAGTTATTGTTATTATTCGTCAAGCCTGTATGATCATCATAGTTTCCTGCAGCCTCGGGATGATCAGTACCAGAATAATTCCTCCTTAAACAATGTCTCATCCTCGAAGAGCTTTCCATAGAATCAAGTTTCCAGAAGACCTGCATATATATTTGATGATGTTCACTAGAATAGTTTTCAACATGTTTCAAATTGGAACCAGAACATTGTGGCTTACGTGTTTGGGACTGCATAAATGGTCTCCGAAGGGTCCAAAGAAACATCCCATCTCTATCAAGTAATGTATGAGTTTGCGCCAACCTCGAATTCCCGTCCGTAACCGATTCCTTACTCTATTATCAGCTCGCATATGCCTGTCAATCTAGTGAGTAGTTGAACCAATAAATGTGGATTAGATGAAGGCAGAGATCAAAGAGTGTGAGAAAACCAAGATGTCACATGTTCAAATGTTCAAGTGACATTTGGAACGGGACTAGAGATGGTCCCGGACCTATGGAGATGTACACATTTCGGCCCAACAAAAAAAAGAATGTAACAAAGGCAGAGAGAAAACCTCGGATCTCTGCATGTTCCGTGCTAAGGCAAAGCTTGCAACAAGTACAGCAATAAACTTATAGGACAAAGCATTAAAGTCTTTTCCATAAACTGATTTTGTATCCACTGGTTGTAGACATTCCATCCATGCTACTCCCATCGCTTCAGAGATATTCCATCTATGTAAACGTTCCATATCACTGATAGTTCTCCGCTGCGAAGATGTAGCCATTGCAACAGCACTTAGACCTCTACCAGAACCAATCTTAGCATTCCGTTCAAGATCTCGGGCCGCTGCCAGAGCTGCTGCTTTTGCAGCAGCCTTGTCTCTCGGTCGGTCTGGTGTATCGTCATGTGGAGCCTCCAATGGTTTCTGGAAGCTGGAAAATGTCTGAAGTTTGGTAGTCTTACGCTCAAGCAATGAAGAGTCTCGTCTAAGAGATGGAGCCGCGGGAGGTGTTGGAGGAGCCGGTGCCTCCCAACCCGCTGCTCCTGCAGCTATCATTGCTAGTGCCATTGCCGAAGGAGGTGAAGCAAATGCAGCTGCCCACTCCGGAGAAATCATGGAAAGAGCCGCCTTAAGTGATAACAATAGCACAACTTAATAACCGACTACAGAACCTCAATTTCAAGACAAATAGTTATGATAGGAAGTGTAAGTAGTGAGATATGTGGAAACCTCAATGGGGAGTGCATCAGCAGCCAAAGCACGATCATCAACAACGAGGGGATTCAAACCATCACCAGTGGCAAGTTCATGAATGCCAGCCAAAAGAGGTCGCCATCTCCGGAGAATTGCAACAAATGGAGGTAAAATGGCCTCTAGATACTGCTTACGAAGAGGTATTTTGTCTCTGCTCACAGCATTCCATACCTCAGAGTATAGAACGCATGTAGTAACCAATACTCTCTGTCTCTTTGAATCAGATATTGGCATGTTTAGAATAGGAGAGAGCACACTGGAGATAAAGAAACAAACACTTTAACTTCTCTAGATAAACTATAGATGAACCACATTGGGAGAAAGAAAAACGGAATATGTTATATGTTTACCTCCATAACAAAGCTGATGGTGACATCTGAGAACTGATATCCACCGATACAGAATTCTTCAAAGGGGACTGCAGTCCACCAGCAAAACTATCTTCAGAACTTAAATTCTTCATCAACATACTATCTTCACCATGATCTTCTTCCCTCATAGACAAGAGCACCATTCGAAGCATGCATAAGAACGGTTGATCACTATCCAGCAACTGGTAAAGAGCTGACATTCCTCCCATTCCGGTACCCGATCCTCCACCAATTCCTAGGCCACCTCCAAGTCCAGACTCATCTAGCAGTAACGCTTGAAGCATTGACACTGATTTTTTAACCAATGGAAGTTCGATCCACTTTCCCTGGTCATCTTTCTGTAAAGCACATTTCCAAGAGTCCCAACCACTTCCACCACCACCAAAACTACTAGTTTTCAAAGGAAGTCCGACACCGTACCATAATCGACTTCTATACTTCCAACCCTCAGCCAAATCCATGGTACAGCTTCCATATGAAACAAAAGCGCATGAAACAGATTCATAAGGCTCAGCTGCTGCTGCAGCAGCAAAACGCTCCATTACGGCTGTAGAAATTTGGCCATTTGCATCCGCCATTGAAGCAAGTATCTGAAGAAAAGGTAAAACAATCGAAAACGTCACCAAACAAAGAAAAACATAATGGTTACAAAGTAAAGGCAAGAAGTGGTTCTGAGTAATTTCCACTTACATCTAAATGGACCCCTCCAGAATCACTGGACACTGAAGCACGGCTACTAGAAACCTCTGATGATTCTCCTAAAGTTGGCAATCGTGAACGGTTGTTAAGGGGATAAAGAAGAGAAAGAGGAGATGGTGAAACATCAACTGCGCTTCCAGCAAAATTTTGCTTGCTTTGTAGTCGCAAATGATCTTCGACAAGCATCAAGATCACAATTGTATTTTCCACAAGAAACACTGAAATCTGAGCAGCAACTTCTACTCCCGCCTTTGCATCTTTTGGTGCTAAACTCTCTGCCGCGAGACCAGCAGATGCTGCAGCGATAACTTGAGTCTGTTGGGGGCAAAGAACAGTATGTATGTCAAACTATAATAGTCACCAAGTATAACATGACAGGTGAAAAAAGCTTATTGTCTTTACAAATGTTATAGCTAATATAGAGTTATAGCTAATATAGAGCAAATTGGAAAAAGGTTTTTGACAATATTTTCTTGTGACAAAACTCCCCAGGAATGTCAAGTGTATAAATGCATGTTTAAGACGAACTTCCTATTTCCTTATCAAGTACGTGTATAACCAACCATATATAACTGAAGTCAGCCCAAGGTATTTTTATACCTAAAGCAAAATTTGTACAGTATACTGCCATACAGTTTTAAAAATTGATGCTATCAACATTCACATATATTTTATAATGCCTAAAGCCTTAGCTTTAAGGCTTTAGCTCAGGGCTGGCATAACTCAATGGAAAACTCTTTCGAGGAAAGGGGATTGGCAATATGGAAGGCATAAAGCCATCTCAATTTTCTCCTTTTCATATACGATAAGATGATAAAGAAGTTACCTGAGCTTGCAGTTCTCTGGCAGCGAAGTCTAGCAATCCACCCAGAAGCTTTCTTTTGAAAATTGGCAGTGATTCCTCACGCCTTCAAAACGTAGAGAGCAAAAGTTGTATAAAAAATTGAACAGAAACATGGGACAAAACAATGCGGTAAAAATACCTAATTCGTTTCTCTCCAGTGCTAGACCCACCAACGATAGAAAGCCACTCTGCACAATGAACTGTAGCCTCAATATCCTGTAAAAGGAATGAGATTTCACGAGAAGTATAAATAAAAAACAATTGAGCTTTAAAGAATAGAAAGGTGAAAATGAATATATCTATCTGGTATCCAAACAAATTTACCTTCCAGCCATCCTTCCGACGCATCGAATGTTCCAACATTATTATCAAAAAATTATGAATCAGATCTTCCACCTCAGAAAAACTAGGTGAAGCAGACTGTTTCCCTGCATCCCTCTGTGTTAGGCGCAAAAGTTAGCATATTTAGATCACTAGTATACATACTTAACTTGGATCATTAGTGATACAACAATCACTAAGGTTGAAGTCATACCTCGTAGTTTGAGATCAAAATCTCCAAGATCCACTCAGGCCACTCTTCCATTTTTGTCAGACTGTTCCTATTATCCGGATGGCTACAAGCTAGAAATAAAAGATCCTGAAGTAGAAAGAGTGAGTTCAGAGAGAGACATTGGGTCAGTAAAAGCTTATAAGTTAGGCCACTAATGCAAGGACTTAATCTACTTGGCTTTCACGGTAGCTACCTAGAGAACCAGATTGCTTATAGCCTTAAACAAGATATCATTTAAGGTTATAAAATACTTTCACTAGTGCAATTTGGGCATATTCTTCCTTTCTAAAATAGTGCAAAAAATTGTCTTCGTCTATGAATTTTTTACCTGTAGTGCTCGATTTTGTAGGGCCTTAGATGAAAATGGTAGAGAACGTAGGAGGATTAACAGAAGCTGAGAGTGTTCAAAGCGATGACCTGAATCATAAAAGTTCAGGCCATCCTCAGTTGATGAGGCATTAATCTGCAAGAGAGAGCCCAAGTATGCAATAAATTAAATTATGTGCATAACCTGAAATAGTAAGTGTAGCACCAAATAGGAAAAATCATGTTTTCTCTTTTTTTCACCATCAAATAATTTACTTAAACAAACCATGCTTTACGATAATAGCCGAAAGAATGAAAACGTGTCATACCGAGGCTCCAAGCAAAGTTGTATAGACATTGTTGGTCATCAGCCTGTTTGGAGCTGCTTGAAATGCTTTCAACAGAGCAAATAGAAGCAATGCAACTTTATCGTCAAACATTGTTCCACCACTTTCATGAATCCCACTACCCATTAGGTTACTCATAACATCAGATTCGACACCAAGGGAAAATCTTAAGTGCCCTTGTGAAATCAAGGCACCAATCAATTTGATGATAGCAACCACAACACGGTCACTATCATCAACAGTGTTTCTTGCATCATTTCTTATGTTATTATTACTGAATTGGGTTTCAGAAACAGAGGCTAAATTGTCATCACTCGTAGAATTGGAGATAGTAACTGAGTCACTATCATAAATGACAGTAGAAGATCCATGCACTTTATCTTGTTCAATCGACTTTGTTTCCTTCAAAGATCCTACATTATTATCATGAGTATGTGGCTCTTGTGGAACTGAATCCAATTGCTTTAACAAACCAGGCCCATTGTGCTGACCCTGATTAGTATGATTAGTCACAGATTCTGAGACATTGTCCTCACCCGTTTTAGCTTCTCTCTGCAGCAGAACAAGAAGTGTTTCTATCCCACCAGATGTGATAAATGCCTCTGCAAATGTCTGAGCCTTTGCAGCATTTGGTTGTACAACCAACCTAAACATGAGTAGCAATACCCTTGAAACCTAAAAAGAGGTTAACAATTTAACAATGTCAGAGCAAAAACATAATAAGAACTTAGAAATGAAAGATATTCTACAAACATGTTACCTGATTTGGCTGTGGACTGCCTATTATGAAGCCAAGTAATTGATGGACATCAGCAGCAGCAAAGGAAGGAGACGCTGCACACATTAGAAGTTCAATAATCACCAAAAGTTCATCAACCAAGGCATTAACTTCCCCCACTTGATTTAAAGTTTTCACGGAGTCTTTCTCTTGAATCGTCCAGTAACATCTACGACATCCATCAAGAAGTAACTGAATAGCATCAGCATTTCTCATAGCTGTCGCTTCAGTAAAAACAATATCTTGAACGGATGATAACAGCTTCTTTTGGAGTCTGTAACTGCACACACTCCATATCTTCAAATCCAATAGTAGTGTACGAAAAAGCTGCACTTTAAGAGCATGATTAATCTTTTGAGATTGACAAACAGAAACAACGGCAGCAACTAGTTCCTCATCTTCTACTCTGTCATGCTTAACATCAAGTGATGCAAGTGAGTGAAGAAGATAACTCAGGATATTGGCCAAAATTTCAGGCCCCCGAGTACGAGACAACTCTTCATTGTTCCCAGGATATTGAATAGCAACTGAGACAATTCTAAATATAGGTGCAGCAAGGGAATATGTTGTCAAAGACAATGGGAAATTACTAGAAGATGGCTCCAGACTATCTTTATGCGCATTTCTTACGATTAGAGGAAGCAAAGACATGGGTCCTCCATAAGATAAGGCCCAAAAACTCTCCACTGGCTTCATTCTCGTTGCAACATGAACTTGTCCAATTACCTCAGCTGGTCTTCTTAGAGTGCCTTAACCAAGAAAACATAACGGATCTCCAAAGTAAGGAAATAGCAAATAACAATGTGGGCAAACTAAAGAAGACAAAGATTATAGTGTTTCATCATCATTATACCAAGACACATGATAAAAATGTAACAAAGTTCACATGAATAGTTCGACCGAGCGAAAGCAATATGTTATTCCGATGAGAGTTTCAGACCAAGTAATAAAATACAATATACTAGGAAATAGAGATTTTCCAAAATTGAGAGATGGGCACCTGCTGGTCCAGAGAAAGAAGCATCTGAACAAAACCGCCCACTAAGTAGAAACGGGTGGTATAATAGGTGAATATAAGCTCCAAGCTCTGCATCCAAAAGACTATTCTCCTCTGCCTCATTACGGATATGGTCATTTGTAGCTAACCATGGAAGACCTGCCCCATTGCCAAAAGAAGGTAAAACATCCCCGCCTCTAGATGCTAATCGTGTCATTCTTTCAGGACCTATTGGTTCTTTAAATATATAAACAGGTCCCATCTCAGCAAACAAAGCACATTGAGGTTGACGACGTTGTGGACTAGCAACTGGAGTAGGAGGATTTGACCCAATGCAACAGAAAGAAAGCGGCTTAGATATACGAGGAAATTCAAATGGGCGATTTTCATACAAAGATCCATCAATATATAGCCGCAGTTCACTCTCTGAATTCCCTACAAGTCCCTGATTGTAGGTATGCTCAAGGCCAACAAAGTACCAACATTGAGGCTTAAATGCATGAGTGAAATGCAGTGAAGCTTTACTTCCTTTCCCACTGCGATTCTCAACTACTAGAAACTGCGCGAAGAAATATGCTTCAATTCCCTGATTATCAGGAGTCAAAAAGCTAAACAGACGCGGCATATGAGCAGTACCCTCTGCAGCAGACATTGCAGCTGCCGCAGTTGAAGCGTTTAACGTGTCAGTGAATGATTCAATATAAATCCAAGTTGCAAATGCATATCCATTGGCAAAAGGCCAACGACTTTCTCCTGGACCAAGTAAGCCTGAGCTTTCACTAACGAATTCAAAACTACATGATGGTCCTCTTGATTCTTTTCCATTAATTGACTTCTCCAAAGAATCCATCAACGGACTTGACCACGTTGTTGAAAGAGATTGTTTCAAAACTTGAAGCCATATATGTAAATCTTCCACACTAAGGGAGTGTCCAGCTAAATGTTGAATACAATGAAACAAAGCTCCTGGATTCCATTTCATGCTGGAGTCCTTGGAAAGAATCTCCTTGAGTGATCGCAAAAGGACACTTAATAATCCAGCCATTGAACACATTGCTCTGTTTCTCGTGCAAGAACGTAATATTGCTAGCAATCCTCGCACCATACGGGTCCTAGGGGACATAAAAGTAAGACTGTCACCAGAACAAGGAAGGCTAGGAATAAGCCCACCAGAAACAATGGCAGCACGAGAGTTCAACATTACGCTAGGCGGGTTGCTATCTTCATCCTCTTCAAAACTCTCAACTCCACCCATGGTAGCAAGAAGGGAATCGATGACAAGGAAAGCAATAGTCTCTGCATCCTCTCCAGATCCAAATTTCTCAACACCACTGACAATATTCTTGAGTTTGTCTAAGCTTTCAGGCTTACCCATAATGGCAGAATCAACTAGATGCAATAACTCTGGAGAAACGTTTGCCATTGTAGTCTTTGGATATCTAGGTTCTGAATGATTGACAGAATCTAGACTCGTTGCTGAAAGAGAATGCTTCATGGGGTAAGTTTCCTCTCTTTCTGGCTCATAATTAGACAGCTGACCACTTTGTAAACCCTCCATAGGTCCACTATTATGCGACTCAAGGGTCTCGGGTAACAGATGAGGAACTACTTTGACACCACCATGTTCAACCTGTGATTCATTAACTGACTTATCTTGATCTCCTAAAGAAACCTGTTCAAAATTATCATCCTTAAGGACTGCATCAACTGAACTAATCCCTTGTAAATCTGCATCATCCATTCCTACTTGAGAAACAAAACTAGAATTCCCTAAATCCAATGCATCTATACTTTCCTCCATGACATTAAGTTAATTAGGCTTATCAGCAACATTGAGGTGTCCATCAGAAGCATTGGATAACTTCTTTTCTTCATCTTCTTTCATTTAAAAAGCTTATCAAGAACATTCAAAGCATTTTCTCTCCATCACCTATTGCAAAACAGATTTAGCTCATTATCAAGAGTGCTTAATCAAGATACTGGTTTCTATCACTCGTCAAACCAAAAGATTAGCTCGTAATGCAAAATGAAGATTTCATGTTCCACCAAAAGAAAGCTTCAGAAAAATTAAACACGAGATCTAACACAAACATACAGATGTTAAAGAGGATCGATTATGGAGATTTCAAAATCCCTACAAAGAAGCTCGTGCCGACGTACAAAATCGGAAATGTGAATAGCCACATATAGTAATCGGAAACGGAAACAGAAAAATATCTTCGAGTAAACCAACGCCGAGACTAAATACGCACGAATCGGAGATAATATTCGAAGAAAATGTCAACAAAAAAAAACAATTCGGAAGCAACTGAGATTAACCGGCACACTCGTATCTAGACAGCGTAATTATACCTTTCTTTCGACGCCGTAACGAACGCCTTGAAGAATCGGAGAAAGAAACAGATCTAATCGGAAATTGGAAGCAACGTCGACGCTAAATGAGCAGAGAAGATCGGAGTAAGGCGCGCGAGAAAGAGGGACTGATATTTGATTTAGCAATTTATGAAATGATTTAAACAAAAACAAAAGCTACGAAAAAGAAAAAAAAACCAAAAAAAGGACAACTGAGAAAATTTAGGATGGTAAATAAATTAATAAAAGTCTCTTTTTTTGTAATAGCTCCTTCAAAATATGGATTCCAAAATAAATGAATTTATTAATTTACATATTAAGGTAAAATTTTTTAATACTTTATGTAGTAGAAAATTTGTGTACTTTTCAAATAAATGTTGTTTAATTAAAGTATTTTTGGAAATGTTTTCTTTATTTATGAGAAAATATGTTGAGGTAATTTTTTTATTTTCCAAAATGTATATCTTTAAATTTTTATATTCAATAATTTTTTACTATTTGAATGGTGAATATTTATATGAATAGTGATTTATAAATATTTCAATGTGAATAATGAATAACAAAATAATAATTAATTGTTAAGTGCAAATGGTGAATGANACTCACTTATTAGAATCAAATATATATTTTTTCTAAATTAGTAAATATAAACTATCATATTACCAATTAAACAACAAAAAATATCAACTCACTAAATATTAGCTTTAATTAATATTTTTGGAAATGGTTTCTATATTTNTAATTAATCATTTTACAAGAGTAAATATACATTTATTTATTCAACAAATGTAAATCAAAGAACGTTGGTATGTTTCTTGATCAAAGAAAAAACCCTAAGGATTTGTATGTTTCTTGATGAGTACGGCACAAAGTACGTTGGTATCATGCAAGCTAATTACCGAAAGTCTCGTCCATGTCCAAATCCTCAAGATGGACAACATTTCAAACCTTTCACATCCTAAAAAAAACCACACTGGCTCGAACCACACCCTCGGGTTTTCCTATACGCTAGAGTTACGTACTATAGCCCAAGCGAAGCAAGAGAAACCTTAAAATATTAGCATCTGATTCGGCTTTGTGTGAGACTAAAAGTAGACATGATGGGTGCAAAAACAGAGAGTCTCTTTCACTATTGCTTTGTAAATATGAGACTACTTACAATAAGGGTTGAATAAATTATTCAACCGTTTAACCCTTGCAATG
>OVAV01002445.1:0-11214 GCA_900406375.1 Iberis amara
AGTGGTTAATAGCAACACCCGATTGGATTGACACCTATTATGACTACAACAACGACACGATAGTATAATAGGAATTGACTGTACACAACACCTTAAAAACCATTACTATCAGATATATTAATACACACCCCTAAAAAATGTTAGGTTGAAGACCTACTCAAGGATACGAACGAAGAAGAAAATGTTTTTTGATTGAATATGTTGAATATCGACCACAACTATTGATGTATTTATAGTAGATTATGAGAATATTATTTAGGGTTTTACGTCTAAATATCTTGGATATTGTTTAGGGTTTAAATCTATAAATATATTTTCTATTTTATAAATCTATACTAATAATTATTTTCGATTAGGGCCTAGACCCGATTACGATCCAATTTTAAAGTCTAATAAATCAATTTGTAATAAAATGTGTTAATAGGGAATCGAACATGCGATCTTGAAGTTAAAATCTCTCTAACGGATCTGATCCGACCCGTACAAGGGTCCGCGTGTTTCTCAAATATGATCGGGCGAAATTGCCATCAACTCGAGTTTTTTTTGTTCTTTGAATTAAAATTTTCCAATGGCAGTGAATGTAATATCCCACCTCACAATAAGGTTCTTTTCATAAGTGTCATCGCAAATAATAGTATAGATTAACGGTTGATTCTTAGATTATACACATCATCATATTTTTAGAGATAAATTATTTTAAAAAGAACTGCAACCTCCTGTAACCTTAACTTACAGGTAAAATTCAAATAAATATTTAATCGATTCACATTATTCTCGACTCATACACATTATTCTCGACTCATAGACCATCATCCCAAGATACGGAAGTGGGAGATCCACTTGATATCAAACATCGAATGGTTTATAGTGTGTTCAATTAAGGTTTTCATGATTATGTATTGTTGTTTTATTTATGTTTTTTTTTTATAAAATGTAAAATTTGATTAATATGAAAGAGTTACATCAACTATAATAGCTATTGTACATTATCTTGGACCAAAAAAAATATTATCTTGGACCAAAAAAAATTTATTATATTAAAAGAGAAAATTTTGGATTTCAAAAACTTATTGGACCAAAACTCAAACTTATGAAACCCTAGTGGTTTGAAACCTAAAAAGAAGAAAACTCTAGAATTTGCCACACATGCGGTTGCCGCCTACACGCTGAACTCCACCAACATCAGCCGCCGGAGAAACGATTTAGACTGAGATTGGCCACCCATTGCCCGCGAATGGCACCCTCCAAACCNCACCTCCATCTAACTGTCTCAAACACTGCCTGGAACCATCGCCTATACCGACAGACCACCAAGAACTTCGAGACCGGTTCACCATACCGGAGGAAGCTCCGCTTGTACCTAACGCCGAGAAGAAGCAAAATCAAGCAACGAGCCGAGAGATGCCTAAGGAAGAAGAGCTATATCGAGCTCCACCGCAGAGAACTCTGAAACAACTACTAAGGACGATGGCTACCGCCACTAATGCAGCGTGATATTTGGAATATTCCAAATATCCAAAATATCTTTATTGTTATTTATTTTAGTTATAATTTTAAATTAGTTGTTATTATCTTTATGATTTTCAATAGTTTTTAGGGTTTTATAGTTTTGTTATAAATAGCCTCTTAGGCCTGATGTATTATCAGATTTTGATTAATTAATAAAAGAGCTTTTTGCTTTGAGAGAAGAGAATTTTCGTTCCTTAATTCGGTAGATCTTGAAAGATCTCAACGAATCTAAGAAGGCTAGATTTATTCGGGGATTCTCAGATTAAACGAATAATCTTGCAATTATCCTAGTTTTTCGGGTATTCATAGAATCAACAGATCTCTAGTTTTATCCTAGCTTTCGCTCCTACATCAGCCACCACCATCGAAGGAGAGAAGGAACACAAATAGAAGAAGACCGCAAAGGAGACATCACCGAAAAAGAAGATATGGGTCTGGAACCAGATCCACCGCAACTAGAGACAATGAAGTGAGGGAAGAGCCAGCGCCGCCAAGAGGACGGGTGAGCAGAAACATCCACCGAGAGAAGACTGATCGTCACCGACGAGCCTCAGCACTTCCGAGATGAAGCTACACCACCCAACCGCCGAGCATCGAAGGAGAAGGGGAGCAAATGAACAGTCCTGGTGGAGTTGTCGGGGAAACCCATGCGGCGTACGGGTTTGTGGTCAGAAAAAAGCTAGCGATCTCCTCCTCTTTTGCTCTAGCCAGATAAATCTGAAAAATATCCAAAGAGATTACGGGGAGAGAGAAAATTTAGAAAGAGAAGAAAGTTATTTGTGACATATTTATGCTTTTTCGTGTTTTAGGATTGAAAATCTTATGTGTAGGATAAATTTTTAAGTTTTAACGTTTTGGATTGCTAACAAACTAAGCTATGCAAGCTTTGGAATATCGTTCTTGCATGAATTGTCACCATTTTGCATCTTGAATTAGATTATCACTATGCATATACTTGTTCGTTGGTACTTAATATTTAGTCTTATAGACTTTGGATGCTAAGCTTTTTTATAGTTTTTGTTTATAGATTAGACAGTTTGAACTAATAGTTTTGGAGAAGACAATGAAAGAAACCATAGTGCCAGTTGGGATTGCGCTAGAGGTTGCTATGATATTCCTGTCTCCAAATTTTCTCTCTCCTAACAAATTCACACACACATATAGATTTATAAATGAAATGTTAAATCTCTTCACGGTGAAATCAACATCAAATCAACATATGTATAAATATTAGACTACAACCTCCAATAATAGTAAGAAGAATCGTGATATGTTTAGTCTTCTTAACATGATATTAGAGCGATAAACACTAAGTTTTGCTTGATCCTTATTTCTCTTATCTTCTTCTTTATGTGAATGTAAATTGCTCTGTGTATTTTTGGAAACGTAATTCATTCAATTGCAGCAAATGACTCTTAAATAGCCTTACAATGAAAACAGAAAATAACAAACAACTCCTAAAAAGATGCAACTAAAGAAAACTGCTTAGTGGCCGAGAGACTCGGTCATTTTAGGGTGACACTGCTTGAATAAAATAGAAGCAGATTAATTGACTCTACTCTCTCCTAGCTCCTTGTTGATTTGCTCCAACAAACCCTCCCTAAACTCAACTTGGCTCACAAGTTTAGTTTATCTCCTGCTAAGAAAATCCCAATCTTGCTCCTCATTTTCTCGAACACTTCTCTTTTCAATGGCTTGGTAAAAAGGTCTGAACTTCCTCACCTGAACTGCAATGTTCCAAACTGATTTCTCCTTCATTAACTAAGTATCTAAGGAAGTGAAATCTCACACCAGTGTGTTTACAACGCCCATGGAATACTGGATTTTTGGACAACTTGATTGTCGAAGTGTTGTCAAACAAGATGACAGTGCTTCCAGCTACTTTGTATCCTAGGTTTTTTAACACTCTCTTGAACCAAATAGCTTGACAAGCACATGTTGATGCAACCACATATCCAACTTTAGTAGTGGACAAAGTAACTATTGATTGCTTCTTTGAACACCATGCTATGGCTCCATTATCCATCAAGAACACATACTCTGAAGTGCTTTTTCTGGTATCAAT
This sequence comes from Iberis amara, assembly GCA_900406375.1. Classification (NCBI taxonomy): domain Eukaryota; kingdom Viridiplantae; phylum Streptophyta; class Magnoliopsida; order Brassicales; family Brassicaceae; genus Iberis; species Iberis amara. The sequence continues at coordinate 3,575 of OVAV01002445.1, forward strand.
GTCACCAGCAAAGTCACTGTCAGTGTAAACAATTAGTTCTCCTGTCCCTCCTCTGGTGTACCAAATTCCAAAATATGTTGATCCTTTCAAATACCTTAAGACTTTCTTTGCTGCTTGCAAATGTAACTTTTTAAGACTTGACATAAAACGACTTAACAAACTTACAGAGAATTGTAAATCAGGCCTTCTGTTGATGATGTACATAAGGCTTCCTATCATTTGTTTGTAAAGCGTTTCATTCACCATTTCTCTTTCTCTGTCCATATCAAGCTTATCTTCTAGTACCATTGGATTGAAAACTGAATTGCATTGCTCTATTTCAAAACGTTTCAGAATCTCCATCGCATACTTTGACTGTGAGATATGAATTCCACTTGATGTCTGCAACACTTCAATCCCCAAGAAGTACCTCATCTTTCCAAGATTAGTCATATCGAATTCTTCTTGCATAGATTTCTTAAACACTATCATCATTGAAACATCATTTCCTGTGTAAATAAGATCATTGACATAAACACTGATAATCTAGATATTACCTTGATTGTTGTACTTGAGGAACAAAGTTTCTTCATTCTGAGACTTCATGAAACCTGACCGAGAGAAGTATTCTTCAATACAGCTAAACTAAGCTCTCGGGGCTTGCTTTTTAAGCCATGTAGAGCCTTATGAAGTTTATAAACTTTGTCATCTTCACCATCTGTTACATATCCCTTTGGTTGTTGAATATAGACATCTTCATTCAAAACACCATGGAGAAATGCAGATTTCACATCAAGCTGAAATATCTCCCAAGACTTTTGAGCTGCAGTGGCAAGAATAGTCCTGATTGTATCCATGCGTGCAACAGGAGCATACACTTCTGTGGAATCGATTCCTTGTTCTTGAGAGTAACCCTTTGCCTCCAACCTAGCTTTATACTTGATTATCTCACCATGTTCATTTAGGTTTGTCTTGTAAATTCACTTTACACCAATGCATTTGGCCTCGGGTGGGAGAAAAGAAAGTTCCTATATTCCATTTTTCTCAATTGAGTGAATATCACCATCCATTGCTTACTTCCACTTTGAGATTTTTTCTGCTTCTTCAAAACTTAAAGGATCAGTCAAGTTTAATTCAACCATGTTTATCTCATCTTCAATTGCATCTCCATGGACATAGTCATTTAGGTAATGTGGAACTCTTCTAACTCGTCCCTCCCTGAGTTCCACATTCTGATCAGGTTGAACTTCTGCGGTTGCTGCTGCAGGTTCCTCTGCAGGTTTTGCTGCAGGTTCTTCTGTAGGTTTTGCTGCAGGTTCTTCTTCACTTTCTTCCCAGATACCATCATCACTCCAAGTGAGTTCAAATGCAGTGTGAAGATCTTGATCTTCCTCCCAATTCCATTCTTTGTTTTCTTCATATACTACATCCCTGCTAACTACAATCCTTTTGGTGTTTGGATTGTACAGCCTGTACCCTTTTGATTCTTCTGAAACACCCATCAAAACACATGTTGAGCTCTTGTCATCCAGATTCCCTCTCTTCTGATCTGGGACATGGGCATGTGCTACACATCCCCTCACTCTAAAATGTTCCACACTTGGCTTTATCCCACTCCAAGCTTCCTGTGGTGTTACATCTTTGACAGCAAAGGTAGAACACCTATTAAGGACATAGAAAGTCCAACTTACAGCCTATGTCCAGAAGATTCTTTGCACCTTCTTAGTTGATAGCATTGACCTAACCATGTTCATGACTGTACGGTTCTTCCTCTCCGCAATGCTATTTTGTTGAGGTGTGTAGGTTGTTGTCAATTGTCTTCGAATCCCTTATTCTTTGCAATAGTTGTTGAATTCATGAGATGTGTATTCTCCTCCTTTGTCTTGTCCTCAAGCCCTTGATGTTTTTCCCTATTTCAGTTTCCACCTTCTCCTTGAACAACTTAAACTGACTAAAAGCTTTTGATTTCTCATTTAGTAAATAGGCCCATGCCTTTCTTCTGTAGTCGTCTATAAAACAGAGAATATATCTTTTCCTACTGCAAGATGTGGGACTTATATGTCCACAAATATCAGAGTGAATCAACTCTAGTACCTCATTGGCTCTCTATATGCTTCTTTTGGGGATAAAGTTTCTTGATTGCTTCTCTACTAGACAATCAGTACAAGTGAAATCTTGAGCACCAAATTTAGGGAGACCTCGTACCATGTTTTTACTCAGTAAGGCCCTCATTCCATTGTGACTCAAGTGTTCGTAGCGTTCATGCCACAATTTAGGCAAATCTCCTGAAGTTATCTGCAGGCATCTAGATTTTTCAACTTTGGAACAATTTGTACCTTGATAAATAGTAATGAACATGCGATTTGCACTCATTCTGCTCTCAGCAATGAGTCCTTTCTCATCATGGTAGATCCTGCAAACTCCTTTCTGGATGATAATTGTGATCATATTTTTTTGAAGTTGTCCCAAGCTCAGCAATTTGTTTTTAAGTTCTAGTACATAATACACCTCATTTATCACATACCCTGCATCATTCAGTACCAACTTCAAACTGCCCTTTCCAAACACCTCCATTTTCTTGTTGTTCCCCAACTTAACTGAATATTTTAACCCTTCATCCATTGTCAAGAACAGCTCTTTGTCTCCACTCATGTGATTTGAGCATCCTGAGTCAAGAAACCAGATCCTTTTTCTCTGGTTTTCTTGTGTTCTTGAACTTGTCATCAGTGAATGTTCTTTAGTCTCATTTATCTCTTCAATCTCTTCTATCTCTTCTTCTTCCATCTTTTCTATGTAAGCCATTAACAACATCTCCTCATGTTCTTCAAAATTAGCATAGTTGGCTTCCTCTTCCCACTTAGGACATTCGTTTTGAAAATGTCCTAGGCGGTGACATTTGTAGCACTCCACTGTGCTCTTGTTGAAGGATGTTCTGCCTCGACCACGTCCTCTTCCCCTTCCAGTCACACATCTTCCTCTGAAACCACTTCCTCTTCCTTAAGTGATCTTCAACACCTGGTCACCCTCTTTTTCAATTTTCTTGAATTTTTGCTCATGAACTACAAGGGAGCTTTGCAGTTCATCCAATGAGATGCTTTCCGTGTCTTTAGATTATTCTATTGACACCACCACATACATGAATTTCTCACTAAGAGTTCTTAGAATTTTCTCAACCACTTTTGAATCAGTCATTGTTCCTCATTTGGTTTGTGATAGCCAGAACTCGGGTAAAGTATTCTTCAATACTCTCTGATTTCTTCATCTTCAAAACTTCAAAGTCTCTTCTTAGCTTTTTTAGCAGAGATCTCTTCACTCGAGCATTTCCACCAAACTTTGTCTTCATTGAATCCCAAATGATCTTGGAAGTTTTCCTGTCCAAGATCTGTTCAAGTGTTACACGATCAATACTTTGATACAAGTAATGCTTGACCTTGTGATCATTTGTCCTGATGTTTTCAAATTGAAGAGTTTGTTCAGCTCTAAGAACCGTTGTGGTGTCTGGTTCCTCTACTCCTCTCTCAATCAAACTCCATAGACCTTTGGCTCGAAAGAAGTTCTCCATGACTTCACTCCAATGGTCCCGGTGGCCATCAAACTGCGGTAACTTCATCTTGTCGTCTCCCATCTCTCACTTGTGTTTCTAAAGCTGTGGCTTCTTTTGATTTCTTAGGCACAGAGCTCTGATACCAATTTGTGAATGTAAATTATTCTGTGTTTTTCTGGAAACGTAATTCATTTTATTGCAGCAAATGGCTCTTAAATAGCCTTACAATGAAAACAGAAAATAACAAACAACTCCTAAAAAGATGCAACTAAAGAAAAATGCTTAGTAGCCGAGAGACTCGGTCATTTTAGGGTGACACTACTTGAATAAAATAGAAACATATTAATTGACTCCACTCTCTCCTAGCTCCTTGTTGATTTGCTCCAACACTTTCTTCTCAATGGGTACGATTTTGTTGAGGTTTTGAATGTTTGACATGGAAGATCCGAAAGATACATCTCTTGATTCTACTTTAAAAGATTCATTTGTCTCTAAGTCACGAATCATGGTTCAATGAAGGACTATCTCTCCACATGACTTATCTCCAAGCAATAATCCAGGTTCTTTGATTTCTCACCATTTTCTGAATGGATTGAATTATCGTGAGTGAGCTTCTAACTTGCGAACTTCGTTGAAAGCAAGGAAGAAGTTTTGGTTTGTTGATGGAACAATCCCCGGTCCTGATGAAGAATCGGATGAACATGAGGATTGGTGGACAAATAATGTTTTAGTGTTGTCATGGATTAAACTGACTATTACAGAGGAAGTTCATACTACTTTGTCTCACTTAGAGATTGCTAACGAACTTTGGGATCACATTAAATTGTGATATTATGTTAAAAGTGGACAACGGGTACAACGTCTCAAAGCGGCATTAGCAACATATTGTCAATATGGCTTAACTATTGAATCTTATTATGCAAGGAATATGCAGCTTGGACGTCACTGGCTGAGTTTCGTATTTCTAAAAGTTGTGGTTGTCGAACTGGAGTTGAATTGTAGAAGGAGCGTGAGGAGGATCAATTACATGAATTCCTCAAAGGACGGGATGAGACAATTCTTAACACATGTTTAGTGATGTAGACAAGGAGAAACAAGAGGCTTATTATATTTATCGGTAATATAATATGTAGATGGTCTTTAGATACAGTGGTAGAGTAGCGTCCCAAGTTTGGCCCGCATATGAATATAATTAAATGTAATAAGTTCATGTAATTAAATATTTGTAAATTTAACTCAAAGTGATATAATAATTTTATCATCTTTTTGGAAGTTGAGAATGCTGCATTAAAGATGTAAATATCGATATAAAAAAATTTACATAGTCTTTTCAATTTTAAAAGATCATTTCACATGCTAATTTGTTCAGATGACTACATATGTGCAAATTTGTTTCATAAGTTTTCTTTCTTTCTTTTTTCCTTGGCAAAGATTCCATAGTTTATACTTATAAGAGCTCGGCAGATGAGTCTGAAGGCTTGAATGATTTCATAGTAAAGTACAAACCAATCTAGTCATCTTATAGCTCAAAATATCAAAAAATAGAAAGAAAAAGAAAGCCGTTAATATACACCAACTGATCCATTGCATTAGCCAATCAAGATCCAAAGAATAATTGCTTAAATTGCACTTTCAACCAAGCCAGCAATTAATATAAATTTTTATTCTGAATTTAGGTTTATACTCATATTAGCTGATGTGGACCCATTGCTCATGATGGAAGATGAGAGACTTGTGTGAGTGAGTAGAGCCGTGACATATGAATAGTGGAATGGGCAATTCCCCAAAGCCACAAAAATTTTAAAAATACATAGGCCACATTTTTTATTTTTTAGAAAGAAAAAATAGAGAGATTTTATATAGCATTTTTGAACGTTTTGGTTTTAAAAAAATTGTCGTAGTATCACAAATCACATATATTAACTCAACAATTCTATTTTTAATATGTAATATTATATAAGATAATATAAATCTAATTTTAAATTCCTAAAATCTCTCCACTTCCTAATATCTCACACAACAAATTATTTTTCTTTGTACAAAAAAAAACTTCTACGCGTTTTTATTTTTCTCTTCTTCTTAGTTTTTTTTTTCAAGGCAATTGATTAATTTTTCATTCGTTGTTTCCTATCTTCATCGCCTCTTGATAACAATTGAAGATTGTTATCCAAACTCTTAGATCGCTTATCAAATATTGTTGACAATTCCAGTTTGAGTTTTAATTGTTATCCAAACTCTTAGATCGCTTATCGAATATTGTTGACAATTCCAGTTTGAGTTGCCCTAAAGAAAGAATTTTTTAAAAGTTAAAACTGATAAAATCTTATCTTCGTTGAATGTTTTGGCTATCTTATCTATAGAGAAAGAATTGGTTCGAAAGCTCAATTATATGATTTTGGTGAATGATTTTTTAAGTAGATAGGAAAGAAATATTATACTTCAGAATATCTATATTCTTAGTTTTATATTAGTATTAATATCTTCTCCTCTATCACTAGTATTGAAGATTATGTTGGAACAAAATAATTTTTCATTAGTTTTATTGATTTTATGAAAAAGGCCACATTTTAAAGTTTTCCCGAAGCCTCCCTTGGCACGACACTGTGAGTGAGCAGTGATGTAGTCACCGTGTTTAAACAAAACAGCTTATATTGGTCAAATCTTATGGCCATAAAGAAGAAACGTTTTTTTTAAAATATGTTACAAACAATTTTTAAGAAGGATTAAGTGGTCTAGTGGTTATGTCACCGATGTTGTCTTGTTACCAGACCATAGATCAAATATGTTCACTCGCATAGCGAATGCATTTTCTCCTATTTATGGAGTTTGGGTTAATGGTCGACCCGTTGTGGCCCACAATTAATGTGACAAAAAAACAATTCTTAAAGTGATTTTAAACGTTTAAAAATTATATTGGTTAATCTTATGGCTATCATGTCGATTTTTAAAGTGACGCTAAAATTTTTAGTAGAAACTTTTTTTTAAAAACGACACAAAAGAAAAGCAAATGATGCTAATTTTTTTTCTTAGTATCATTTATAAAAATGATGTAAAATATTTTTAGTATCGCTAGATTTAGTACCGTTTTTAGAATAACTTTATAATTCTAAAATCATTAAAAGTGATGCTATGATTAAAAAAAAGTGACGTTATTTTTGGCAAATTTTGTAGTGTGGGGTTCAATATGTCGTGACGTGGGGTCCTTAAATACACCATTTTTTTTTGTTAACTAAGAGGATTTCGGGCCTTTGGTCTTAATCTCTCCTTAGGTCTGGGATCAGTCTTTGCTAATATTTGATGACATGGCGTAAAGCATCAGTGTTAATGGAAATCGAAATAGAGACCTCGTGGATCCAAAATACACCAATTTTTATATTGGTTTATTAAAGTTTATATGCAAATCCGTCCTCACACATGCCTTAACAGGGTCTTCATGTAACGTGTATAACCATTTTCGTTGCAGTCACACTTGTTGACTATATAAACATACAAGGATTAAGAAGTTCCATATACATTGAACTTGTTAATTACATCCAAACAATCTTGAGAGTTGAGACAATCAGTAGTAAATCATAGTAAAAGTATACTTATTCATGATTTGACTTACTACTAGTCGCATGACACGCCAATATAATTAATAGTTGATTAAGATGTAGTGCTCTCTACTGCTTCAAAGAGTACTGGCCATGCAGGGATGCCTATTGGCTATATTCTTGTTACATTTTACTTAATTTGCGGTAACAAAACAAGAAGGAAGAGTTTCTTAAACTTTACGTTTACGCATATGCGTTTTGGTGAAAGCTAAAGAGATGAGTACGACGAAGGAACAATAAAAGCAAACCGAAGTAAATAATTATCAAAGGTTACTCAATTTTTAATTTTTAATAAAAAAGGAGTTTGGAATTTATCGATAAAGGTAATTCTTTTGACCACTAAATAAATTGAACTAGCTAGTAACCCGTGCAATGCGCGGGGTAAATTTTTCTTTTTTTATATTTTTAAAATTTGGTTAAGTTATTAATTCTTACTGTAACATTTGCTTTTGTGTTTGTTTTCTTTTTTTTGTTTTTTTTTTAATATGATGTAATATGTGTTTTGAGTAAGATAAACTAAATAA
>OVAV01002446.1:0-11214 GCA_900406375.1 Iberis amara
GTATTTTTGTAATATACCTAATTTTGTGGTATTTTTGAGAACGTTCCAATTAATTATCAAGTACTTTTGTTAAGTTTTTAAACTAAACTTCAAACCGAGAAATTCCTTAACTTTTTGGTGTTTATAAATTTATCGTATATTAATTTATAAAGGTTTTAATGCAAAGGTTAAACCTATTTAGATTAAACAATTTGGTTTAATTTTAGAACCTTAGCTTAAATGCCAAGATATTCCTGGCTCCCAAATAGTCTGGAAGCAAAAGTGGTGGTTCTTTTATTGGCCACAAACTTTGGTTCAAAGAAACTGATTGTAAGAGTGATTTCAGTAACCTAATAAAACAATTCTGGTAACTGTTTTCTTCGCTACAGCCGATCGAGGACATACACGATNTTAGTAATCGTAACTAATTGGTTAATGGAGAGAAAACTGCCGAAAATCTTATGTCAAAAGGAAGATGATCTTTTTGGAAATAAATTTCAAAGTTGGTCTTCAAATAATAAATCTTAACCAAACAAATTGAAAAAAATACGTAAACCAAATCAAATTACAATTAAACCGAATCAATCCAAAGACAACCGAACTAAACTAATTTGGGTTGACTTTAGCTAAAATTGTCATTAAACCCAAACTTACCCAATCGAGACGAATCCAAACCACACCTAAATTTAAACTACAGTATCTACCTTTACATATATCACATATGACCCACTTTCTCTTACTCTTGCAACCCTCTGGGTTTTATCAATGGTCAATGGAGACAAGTTCTTTTTATCTTTTGTTTTTTTTATGTCTTCTTACACACTTTCTTGTCGGCCAAGAATAAAGTCAGCTTGACTTTAATGTCAAGGGCCCCTAATAAGGCAAATGCATATCTTCACTTTGTCGTTTTCTTATGTATTGCTGCTAGTGGGATCTTTTCATTAGGGCTTCTACCTCTAATTTTTTTTTAAGGTTCTTTTGCTCTAGTTTGTGTTCCGTTTAAACTATTACGAGATTCCATAGTTATATACATAATAATTTACAAATTATAGTATGATTGATCATTGTCTTTCATTTTGAAATTGATTCTCTTAAAAAATAAAATTTGATATGCTCCTATTTGATAATTAAGGTGAAGCTTTTTGTTTGTTTATAAATATACCAGTCTTGACCAAAAAAGAAATATATATATATATATACCAGTTAATAGAAAATAGCTTAGCTAGTACTTAAAATACTGAAATAAAGCACGTGCATGCTGCTTTTTAAAATAATGTTTCTCCCCATCGACCCCATGTGTGCCTCATAATATATGTCATTTCAAAGTTAATTTTATAAGGTTTCTTCTCGTTTTAAAGCTAATAAAACTACTAAAAAGATATTTGTTCAAAAACATAAAATATTGTCATATATGAATTTGGAAAAAGATTTTAGATAAAAATTATGTCTAGGGTAAGACAATTAATTAAAAAGTTAATAATATGCTGTTCAATAATGAAATTAATTTTTTTTAATAACAAGTATATTCATTTATTTTAAAATAATAATTACTTGTTATCTCGCTTAAAAGTATCCACAAAACAATAATGAAATGATTTTTGTCTTGATTATTATTATTATTTTTTTTTTTTTGATGACCCTGGTATCCGAAGCCCCGAAGGACTCCGACTAGGTCTAAAGCGTCCGCAGTCGCCAAGGGTATCCAGGAGGGCCGCCGAAATTCACCCCATGTTAATTGACGGTGGCCGGAATTCGAACCCAGGTGGCGGAACTTACAGCTGTGAGCCTTTTACCACCAGAGCTAGAAGCCCCGGTTTCTTGATTATTTGTTAGGCGCTTTTGCGCAAATAGAATAAAACATAGAGTTTCTAGGTTTAAAAAGAGTAAAATTCTGTTTCTCATTTTCTCTAATAATTTTTTTTTTCTATAGTTCCTCACCATATGTTTTTTTTTCCTTTTAATGTGTCAGATACTCATGTATTTCGTGCAACAATAAACGGTTCATAGACTAAAAGAAATTTTTTATAAATAAAATTATATAAAATAAAGCAATATGTTTGAAGGAAAAGAAAAAACCAAATTTCTGAAACAAACAGATTATCATTAGTTCTATATTTTAAAAAGTTTTCATGAAAAATCATGGTTAAACAGTTTTTTTAAGTAAGGTAGGAAAAGTTTTTTTTTTTGCTAAAGATGTGAATTTCATAATTAAATGAGTATATGTACAAGGTACAAAAGAAACTGGAGATTAGGCAAAAAAAGAATAAAAACTACTCTCCAGCAGAAATGTCGATGATCACAGCTTATGAATAAGCTAACCAACGCTCAAGCAAGCTTTGAAACCCTTTTTTTTTTAGGTTCCCTAACAACTTGTCCTTGATTTGACGGTCAATCCTTTGAATCATTGAAGAAGATGATGAGACGGAATTAGAGTAAATCTTAGCATTCCTTTCCATCCAAATTCCATAAATGACAGCATGACCTACTAGCCTTCGAAGCAGTCTTGACTTTGAATCAGTGAGAAGAAGCCATTGCTCAAATGCATGCCAAGAGTGGAACAAAACCGGTAGATAGCTTAGGCGCTTTAAAGCCCAAGTCCAAACTTCCATTACACATGTGCACCTAAGAAACAAATGATCACGAGATTCTTGAAAAACAGAACATAACGGACATGATGAGTCCGTAATATAACCCAAATTAGCAAGCCTATCCCTTGTAGAGAGGCGATTAAGAGAGGCAAGCCACATCATAAAAGCATGTTTTGGAGTTGCACCTTTGAACCACACTGATGATGCCCATTGTTTGGTAGATTCCNCATCATTTATGAACCAAAAATATTCATCTTCCTGTGATAAAAGAGATGGATTTGGGATAGAAGATAAATAAATGAACAAATCCTCCGCCACGAGTGAACGAGCTGCTGTAAACCTCCAACCCGCCGAGGTGCAACATGATGCCACTTTTGCGTTTTCGCGAATGCCCAATTCCCTAAAACCAGCATCCCCAAACAGAGAAAACAAAGGGCCTAGAGGAGTCCAATGATCAAACCAGAAGCTAATCCTTTTTCCGTCACCAACCACTCCTCTAATAAAAACAGCAGCTAATGATTTTAGGGAAAGAAGAGCTTGCCAAGTCCAAGATTGAGAGGCCTTTCTTTCAATAGACCAGAACGATTTTCCTTTGAGCCTCCATTTTGACATCCATAACACCCAGAAAGATTCAGATTTAGTAAATAAAATCCAAATTAGCTTTAGACATAGAGTTTTATTCCATTGAAGCAAATTCCTAAAGCCTAGGCCTCCTTCATTTTTCGGCAAACATACATGTTCCCAAGAAACCTTTGCTGAGTGCTTCGAGTTAATTGAGCCATGCCATAAGAAGGAAGAACACAGAGATTGAACTTCCTTAACGCATCCTTTAGGGATGATGAAGACACTAAACCAGAAGTTAATAATACTGTAGATAACCGAAGAAATCAAGAGGGCTCTACCCGCAAAAGATAAGGCTCGAGAGGACCAGTTAGAGAATCGGCTTGAAATATGGTCAAGCAGAGGCCTATAGTCTGATTTCCGAAGACTACGATGCATTAACGGGAGACCTAGGTAGCGGACAGGCAACTTTCCTTTTGCAAACCCCATATTTGAAAGATCCTGGTCTTGAGAGACAATCAAACCCGCAGAGAACAATTCAGATTTGGAAGGGTTTAAGGAGAGACCCGACCAATCACTAAAAATATTTAACACCTCCACGATATTGAGTAAAGAAGATTTTTGACCGTCAAAGAAAAGCATAAGATCATATGCAAAGGCCAAATGGGACACTAGTGGATCATAAGCCTTTGGATGAGGTCCTATTGATCCAATTGTGTACCGATGGTTGAGCAGGCAGGAGAGAACGTTTAATGCCAACACGAAGAGGTATGGAGACAAGGGATCACCTTGTCTAAGGCCCCACTTACCTCTAAAGTAACCACATAATTCTCCATTTATGGAGACTGAAAAAGATGTTGTTGTGATACATTGCTCAATAAGATTGATGAAAGATGAGGGAAAATCCATAGCTTTCATTGTGTTCAACACAAAATGCCAATTGACAGAATCAAACGCCTTCTTGAAATCTACCTTGAGCATTGCTCGATTACTAATATTCTTCCTTCCATAACCTTGAATTAACTCAGTGGCAAGGAGAATATTTTCAATGAGAAGTCTTCCTGGCACAAAAGCCATCTGTGAACGACTAATCAAATCAGGGAGGACCAACTTTAATCTGTTCGCTAAAGCTTTGGCTGCCACTTTATACACTGTATTACAACATGAGATTGGGCGAAAATCGGAAACACGAACCGCGTTTTGAACTTTAGGAATCAGAGAGATTGCAGTCGAGTTCCATTGCTTAAGAAGGGAGCCTGAGACGAAGAATTCCATAACAGCGCTTATTAAGTCTTCCCCAACTGCTGCCCAATTGCTTAGGAAGAAATCAACTGGGTACCCGTCGGGACCCGGAGATTTGTTCTTTGGCAGAGAGAGGATCGTATCTCTAATTTCAGACCTCGTGAAAGGCAGAGATAGAGAGGCAATATGAGCAGCCGAACATCGAGAAGACACCACTTCGGTAATATGTTGGACAGAAACCGTTGGAAGGGTAGGGGAAGTGCCAATAAGAGTCTCATAATAAGAGACAATATGCGAAGAAATCCCCTGTCTTGTATCAATAATAACATTGTTTGAGTCCAAGAGGTAGTGGATGTGATTTTGAGAGAACCTGGACGAAATAGCGCGATGAAAGAAGGCAGTATTTGAGTCTCCCTCAGCAAGCCATGAAACTCTGGATTTTTGACGAAGATACATTTCCTCAGCTTTAGCAAGAGTAACCCACTTTCTAGAGGCTTCTTTCTCAATAGAAGCAGCCACTTGAGTAGGATTTTTAAGTAGAGATTCCTGTGCTTGCAACAAATCTTGATAAGCCTCATTTGTTCTTGCCTCAATACCAGAGAAGTTATTTTTGTTGAAAGTCCTAATTATATTCTTAAGAAACTTTAGCTTCTTTGAGAAAGAGAACATTCTTGAGCCTTCGAAAACCAAAGAATTCTAGGATGTTTCAACCACCTTCGCAAAGTCTGGGTGATTGCTAAGATGTGTGAAATATTTAAAAGGAGATTTAACCTTCTGTTTCAAGGAATCAAGAAACAAACATGCTGGACTATGATGAGAAAGACCAGGTTCCCCAAAAACAGCTAACGAATTTGGAAAAATAGATCGCCAATGATCATTCACGAGAATACGGTCTAGCTTCTTTGTAACTACAGTAGGTTGCAACGAAGAGGAAGGTTCATCTCTTTTATTGGACCATGTAAAAGTTGAACCAGAGAAAGGCAGGTCGGCTAACCCCACAGTAGAAATACAGTCTCGAAAATCTCGCATCCCACAGCGAGACATATGAGGCAGCAAAGACGAATGCTCAAGAGGGTCAAGGATCTCGTTGAAGTCTCCAAGAAGCACCCACGGTGAATGTGTGAGTGTTGGAGCTAGAGACTCTAATTCATGCCAAAGAAGACGCCTCTCTCGAATACAGTTTGACCCATAAACAACAGAAACGATGATATCATTCCCAACGAAAGGTAATTTAACCCGCGCCGTAATCATCTAAAGAGATTTATGAATTATTACTACATTCACAGAGGAATGCCACAAAAAATCACCTTTCCCAACGGAGAGAATTCGTGATTATATTCAAACGACCAGCCAGAGAAAGCTTTATTTAATAGTATAGGAGCTTTAACCGGACTGAGGTGTGTCTCCACGAGACCACCTATTATTGGACGATAACGTTTCATCCATTTATAGATACCGCGACGTTTTATTGGATCATTCATCCCTCTAACATTCCAACAAAAACAATCCATCCAAAAAGTTGAGGGGAAGAATCAGGGCTTGGGAGCCCACACCAAAGCTACTGCTTTGGCCTTAGCCTTAGCTGCACGCTGCTGACGTTTAGAGCAAACCTTTATAAATCTGTCATCCTCATCAGGAGGGTTGTCCNACGTTTAGAGAAAACCTTTATAAATCTGTCATCCTCATCAGGAGGGTTGTCCTCCTCTCCCGAGAAGGGCCCATCATCGTCTTCATCCGAATGAACAGAACCCGAAGGTGACTGGTGCTGATCCGAGGATACATTACTATACCTAGACAAATCGACAACTAGAGAGCCCTGCTCAGTGATGGGTGTAGCAACAAGGATTGATTTAGAAGACCTGGGAGAGATAGGAGCCTTCTCATTGGGAGACCCTGTTTCTCGCTGAACAAGCGGCCTAATACGTGAAGGAGAAGTGTCCTTTGCGTTGTTTGGTACATTACGGACCTGCTCCGAAGAGAGTGATGTAGTCTTTTGTTCCCTACGAATTCGGGGACAAGAGGCAGAGACGTGTTTTGTCGAGGAACAGNGCCAAAGTATGACCAATTTTCTTACAGCCTGAACAAACAGACGGTAACCACAGACTTGAGACAGAGATCCTACAAGTATCCCCCGACTCAAATCTAGCATTAACGTTCTTCGGGATTGGCTTCCTCGGATCAATAATGGTGTAGACTTTGGCTACTTCAACATTTGTTAGACTAATGGTATCTTGATGAAGGAATACTGGATCCCCAACTAATCCAGCTATATATTCTAGGCCATCAGGATTGAAAAATTGCAAAAGAACTCCACGAAATTCAATCCAAACTGGGACAGTAGATAACTCCGGCTTTTGCTGAGAAACCCCCGGAGTCCACTTAGCCACAAACATGGTTTGTCCTGCTATCTGCCATAAGCCTTGGCTAAGAATCTTGCGACGGGTCAGTGGACACGGCACGCGAAAGAGGTAAGCTAGTCCATCAAGTTTAGAAACCGTTATGTCCCTTTTCTTCTTGCTCCATATGCCATTAACAATGGCATGAACAGCTCCTCTAGAGGGGGAGGACTCATAGAACTGCCCTAGAATTAAAGAGTCCCATGATTTCTCATGTTTCCTAATTACCGAGTTCGGAATAGTAACACAAGCTTCACCAGAATCCAAGGTAAAAGGGGATCCCTTTTTCTGAAGTTTCTGGGTATTATCCATTACCAAATCTTTCCAGAGCTTTCCAGAATTGGTTTCGTTGGTTGGATTGAAAGGAGCAGAGCTAGTAGGAACATGTGGAAGAGATTCTACTAGGTCTTGTGACGATGGTGATTTAAGATCTACAACTGGCACATGAACCGAGGCAGTAGAGATCTTGTCAATTTGAGGCTGATTCGTGGTAATTGAAGCAGGCTCACTTTGATTTCCTTGCTCCGATGAGGAAGGTGGCTGATTTGATCCGGCAGCTACGGTTGCAAGCGTAGGTGGCGGAAGAGAACCTTCGGCGGAGAATCCGGAGGAAGGGGATATGGTTGTTCCAGTGGGGAGACCACCTTGCTTACTACGCATAGTCTTTTTCCGAAC
This sequence comes from Iberis amara, assembly GCA_900406375.1. NCBI lineage: Eukaryota > Viridiplantae > Streptophyta > Magnoliopsida > Brassicales > Brassicaceae > Iberis > Iberis amara. Next base: position 7,442 of record OVAV01002446.1, read on the forward strand.
CATCGTAGTGGGTGAGGGCCGACGCCGGAGACGGCGCCGGTGAAGCAACGACGAAAAGTGGGTCAGTTTCGAGTGAGAAGAGAGAGAAGAGAAGAATAGTCCTAGAGTTTTCCCATTATAAGGTAGGAAAAGTTGGAGGCATAGACCTTTAATCTCTCTCTAGAGTGAGTGATACTATCGAATAGCTCACTTACAAGGCTTTTTAATGGGTTTAAAGTGTGGCACCATCTTCGATTGACCAATAATTCCACACTCAAGAAGAATCAGTCTCTAACCTAGACCATCAGGACAATTCCTCTTCAAGTACTGGTAACCACTAGACCACGACCACGACCACGACCACTTGGTTATGGTTACTTACCAGTTGTGAAACAATATTTTGAGTATTGTCATATTAGTAGATTTTATGAGTAAAATGTATAAGCTTTTTAGGTATCTTGGACGATATATATTGTTTGTTATGTCTCATACTCTCATGCATATTCTAAGGGAATATTATTTTGCGCAAAGGTCTGTGCATAGGTACTTTGTTTAATTTTAGTTTAAAAAAATAACCTGTTTTGTGTAAGACATTAAATCGAAAGAGAAGTATATTTGATTTGATTTGTATAACACAAGACTTTTATTACAAACATATATCGCTGACAACTGATTTTGTTAAGACGTCCATGTTCTTATATTCCGAGCCCTATATATTTAGTTGCCAAGAAAAAATCATCTATAAATTAAGACACACATGCTCTCTCTCTCTCTCTCTCTCTCTCTCTCTCTCTTAAACTACAACCCTAAAACAACATCGATGGATCCATCGATCAGAATCCCACCACCATCTTCTTTATCCTTCTTATCTTTTTTCATTTTCTTAATTTACTTTTTTGTTCTACCAAACCAAGAGGATTCATCCATGGATCAACAAATCGAACTCCCACCACCATCTCCATCCATGAGCCAAACACCACTACCATCTCCTTCCACCCCACCAAAATCTCCTTACATGAACCAAACTCCACCACCAATTACTTCTTCCTCATCACCACAAACACCATCAGCTTCAACTTCACCACCTCAAACACCACCATTTCCTTCCACGAGCCAAAAACCACCACCACTACCATCTTATTCCCTGAACCAAATACCACCAACACCAACATATTCTTCCTCATTACCACAACCATCATCATCTTTGTCCTCAGCACCTGGCCCTCAACAGATACAACACAACAATCCATTTTTGAATGTGGCTCCACTACATCCGACGGATCTTGCCAACCAAGTACCCGATCCTCATCGTATGGATTTTCTTAGTTGGACCGCTTTAGGATATTGTTTACATGCAGGTATTGCATTCAATGAAATCTATGAACAAGTTGCAAATCCCGAAAAGATCTCCTTCCGAGTCAAGATGTTATCTCTGCTCCTCAAGATTTCACTCTCTCTTTTAATAGCAGCAAATGCTATATTTGCCCGTACGCGTCCAAGGCTGGCCTTCTACATGGATCGTAGTGGTTCAGTTCTTATGTTACTATCCTCCATCATTGCTGCGATGCCAACAATACCCATTTGGATTTCTATTGGGTCAGCCATAGCTATGATCATTGGATATTTTCATCAATACTTTTATCCCTAAATATTAATCCAACGAAGTAAAAAAATTGTAGCATGTGTGTTAATAAGGAATTCTATATCCCATTTGTCTAAAGCTTTTATTACTTCTAGTGATGATTTTACAAAGTATCCATTGCGACAATAGTGAAACAAATTAGATCAATATATATCAAAAGATGATAATAATTGTGAGTGGTCAAAATTGTGCTGATGATTTATATTATATATATATATATATATATGTAATGCAACTATAAAAGAGGTATTAATTTTTTGTAATAAATAATAACATTTGTGAAAAATGATATTTTAAAATAGTATTTTGGAAATTTCACGTACGCATTATATATAAAGAGAGAAAATATATTGACATTTATTTTCATTTTGATATTTTATTGTAGTTTTCTAATTCCTTTATAAATTGATATCATTGGTATCATTAATCATTAATAAGGAAACATAATTATACTATTATATTATATATTTATTCTTTATTTTATTCTCTACGTACTTTTATTTTTTATATTTGGTGTCTTAAAAATAAAATTTCTGTAGTTTTTTTTCTACGTATGTTATAATTATAGTGATGAAATTGGACATATATTACTCAATCTATTTAGAAAATAGAATAGTGTTTAAAAATCTCATATCATATACAATAATGAGTAGTTTATGAAAAATATATTATAAACATAACTAAATGATGAGAAATTATAATAGCCAGAAGTCTCATTTATAGGCATCCACTAATACAATTATTTGAGTTAATTCAGTTTTTAGTTAAGTTGAATAACTAAACCATCTATAACAATAATATCTAAATATTTTAGACTCGTGAAACGTTAAGTGTAATATTATACTTAGTCAAAACTACAATCTTTTAAATAATGTAATTTTATTCTTGAAAATATTTAAAATTTACCAAATGGTTAAAATGATTTTACATGTTAACTTGATATTACACTTAACTTAACTCTACAAGAATCGACAAGATTTAATAGTAATACAATTTAAGTTTCTAATGGTGAAAGTTTCCGTTGATATACTTCTAATTTTGGACTATGTTATGAACAAAATTTTAATCATATCATATATCTAAATTTAAACTATATGAAAATATTTTTTTATTAAATAATATTTTTTATAAAATAAATAAATAATTTTATTTGTTAACTTGAAAATACTTTACCATGATAAAAAAATAGTATAATTTAAGTTTGTAATGATAGAAATTTATTTATTAATAGATTATATCTAATTTTATACTGTATTATAAATTAAATTTTAATTATTTTAAAGATTAAGGAATTATAAACAAAGATTTTTAACATATAACTAATAATTTAATAAAATAATTTTGTGTCCAATACACAAAATCAATATATCTCAATAAGGATCACACAAATGCTTTTCCATGTATCAATTCAAATGAACATTCTAGATTCCTTAATTATATCTAATTGTGACAAAACCCATACAATTATAATATAAAATTAAGTTTTGATAGGTAATTTTGTAATTAAATTAATAAGGAAATATTTTTCTACGGTTTTCCCGCATAATATAATCAATTTTATTATTGTTTTTGTTGTAATGTAGATGTATTATGTAAATTGACTAGATTCTCAGGCGCAAGTCAACGCTTTTGTGGAATAAAGTCTTTAACATTTTGCAATATTCTTTTATATTTTATTGTGGAAAGGTTCCATCATGATGATCACTAAGGACTCGACAAAGTTTGTTCCCCAATATTGCTTTAGTAAAAGATTCCAACATTCTCTATGCCAAGGTAGGGCCATGCTTTCTTACATTTGGAAAAGTGTCCTATATGGAAAAGACTTGCTCCGAGAAGGGATAATAAAACGAGTTGGGAATGGGAGTTCTATTTTTGTATAGATAGACTTTTGGCGAAATTTCGCTTAGTCCTTCCTCTGAGTGTATACTCACATATCACATTGGCAACATTCTGTTTACGTTGGAAGATCCTAATTTAGTTAATATAGTTAATGATCTAGGTTCCTGACCGGCCAAAATGACTTTTTTTCTAAGATATCGCTCCACCTTCAGGCCTTTCAAGATTTGGTTCTTATAAGCGAAAACACTTCAGGAACAAAGGCTCGTTCCTCATTGCGCAAAGTGTTATAAAAAATGGTAGATTAGCTTCCTAT
>OVAV01002447.1:0-11214 GCA_900406375.1 Iberis amara
ATCATATCTAGAGTGGTTAATAGCTCACCTATTTGGATTGACAACCATATATGTTGCAATGACAATGATAGTGCATTAGAGAATTGAAGTAGTAAACCACTGGAAAAATCTTGCTATCAAGCTTGTATAGCAAAGACTCGAAAGCTACAATTGGAAGGGACTTCGTGAAGATATCAGCAATTTACAGGTGAGAAGGTATATGCTTGACTATTAAAGAGCTTAACGCCACCCGTTCTCTGACATAGTGATAATGTGTCTCAAAATGTTTTAATCTTGCATGGAATGTTGGATTTGCTGTGAGATGAATCGAAGAGAGATTATCACCATACAGTTATGGTATCTACATCAGAGGTACTCCCAACATGCGAAGGATTTTACATAACTAGGTAATTTCTGAAGCAGTGTCTGACAAAGAACAATATTCAACTTCTGTTGAACTCTTAGAAACCGTAGGTTGTTTTCTTAGAGGACCATGATATAATATTAGTTCCCTATAGACTTTCTAGTGACCTTACAACCAGCCTAGTCACTGTCGTTGTAGGCCCTGATAATGCAGTATGTGTGTCTGCGGAAGTAAATTCTCATTGAGGATGTTCCTTTCACATGTATTAAGATTCGTTTGAGCAATGTATAATTTGATATAGTGGGAACATGCATCTTATGACACACATAATTAACATAATACTCTAGATTAGGTCTAATGAGGGTTAGGTATTGAAGTTTACAATCCAAGCTTCTGAAGTATGTCGAATTTGGAAACAGAATGTCTTGATTTGGAACTCGGTCTGGTTGAGTAGGCAGTGGGGTAGGCATTGGGTCACATTTATCCATGGCTTCTAACTTTAATAAGTCTTTAGCATATTTGTGTTGGGATATGAATAGTCATTTTGATGTTGTCTGAGCTTGAATTCCTATAAAGTAATGAAGACTTCCCACACTTTCATCCAGAATTGTTTTTGCAGATTGCCCTAAAACTTTTTCATCATTAGATAATCATTTCCAATTATAATCATATTATCAACATACAATAAAAGAATGATGATTTTTGTTTCTTTGATGCAGACAAGCATGGAAGCATCTGGTTCAGTGCAAGTAAAACCAAACTCAAGCAGATAATCATTGAACTTGTTAAACGTTTCTCTAGGAGCCTTTCTTAGGCCATATAGGAATTTGTTTAGCTTTCATACATAGTGAGGCTTGGTTTTGTCCACAAAACCAGAAAGTTGTTTCATGTAGACAGTTTCATTTAAGTCTCCATGCAAGAAAGCATTTTTAACATCCATTTGTTTTATCCCCTCTTCTTGGTTAAATTCCTTGGCCAATAAATGAGCTTTGAGTTTGTCTAGTTAATCCTATGTCAATAGTTTAGTGCGGATACTCATTTTCAACCCAATATATTCATATTGGGTTTAGGAGGTATTAGACTCCAAGTATTAGTAGTCATACATGTGCTAAACTCCTCAACCATAGCTGATTTCCATTATGTGTGTTTTAGGGCTGTAGTAATTGTTCTCTACTCGGGATAAGAAACTTTATGTGTTAGTAACCCATTTTTAGGTTTAGATTTAGAAATCCCCACATTTGATCTTGTAACCATAGGGTGGTGGTTGGTAACTACTTATGTCCCACTAAATGAAAGTATAGTTGTTGCCTATAGGAATAGAATCAAAGTCTGTTGTACACCTAAGACTCTCACAAACATTAGTGGCAGAAAGTAGTTGATGACCAGAATCTTGAGTAACCAAATCTTGAGCAGTATATGTTGGAGTTTCTGGAGCAGAAGAAGAAGTACCTAAATCATAAGAAGATGAAACAAGTGAGGGAGATGGTTCAGGTGAAGTAGATTGTATAGGTGAAACAAGTGGTCATGTAATGAGGATAGGAGCTGCTGCTATTGGATGTTGAACTGTCTATGTATGTACCAATTGTTGGAGTGGTATTGACATAGGCTTAGTGTGGTAAGTAGGAGTTGGACTCTTAGAAATAGAGCTAGTTGTGTGAGACATATTCTCATGTGCCGTGAATCCTTGAAACCATGCGTTAGATAATATAGTATGAGCCGATGATTGAAACTAAAGATAGATGTTGCTAAATGGAAAATTTTCTTCATCAAATATAACATGCCGAGTTATGTAAACTCTCCCAGTATGAGGATAGAGACATCTATAACCCTTATACTTGGCATTGTATCCTAGAAAGACGCACAATAGTGACTTAGGATCAAATTTTTGGGTTGAATAATCTCTTAATGTAGGAAAACAGGCACACCAAAAAGTCCTTAATGCAGAGTATTCAGGACAGACTCCAAACAATGCTTCATATGGACTGATTTCCTTTTGTAAGGTTGTAGTAGGCAGAATATTAATCAAAATTTTGGCAGTGTAGAAAGCTTCTACTTAGTGTTTTACGGGAACTTTGCTATGGGAAAGCATGTTAAACCAAGTTTTATGAGATGTACGTGCTTTCTTTCAGCTAAACCATTCTGTTGTGGTGTGTGAGAACATGATATGAGTTGTGGAATGCCTGACTTTTGAAGATGCAGTTGANTAAGTTTTATGAGATGTACGTGCTTTCTTTCAGCTAAACCATTCTGTTGTGGTGTGTGAGAACAGGATATGAGTTGTGGAATGCCTGACTTTTGAAGATGCAGTTGAAAGGAATTGCTTGTAAACTCTCCACCACCATTACACTGAAAACTACCAATTCGCATACTAAACTAATTTTCAACTAAGTTCTGAAAGGTAATGAATGTGGATTGAAAATATGATTTCTCCTTCAATGGATAAAACCATCAATATCTTGAAAAGTTATCAACAAGAACTACATAGTACTTAAATCCTTGAACCTACATTATTGGAGAAGGACCCCACAAATCACAATGGATCCTTTCTAGTGGTTTTGAAGCAAAAAACAAAAAAAGCAGAAAAAAGAAGTCTTGAGCTTTTATCTTTGATACCAGACATCAGAACTAGTAATGACTTGTCTGTTGGAAGAGAACACCTTAACCTTTGAATCCTCAAGAAAATATAGGTCATCATGCCTTCTTCCTAGTGTCAGAATCCTCTGTGTGGCTTTGTCCTTCACAATAACACCATCAAAATCAAAAGTAAAGGCACATGGGTAATATGTAGCACATGTGTCAGGAAACCACTCAATACCACTATTGTTTGTTACCTCGGTAATGCGCATAGCACCTAGTGCTTGAGAAGCTTCTTTTTCTTGAAAGCTATTATCAAATCTGTGCCAATATCGTAAGGCTAATATCCTGGCCTTCCACATATCTGACAAATAGGTCTATCATCATTTGAAGCCACTGAAGATGAACTAGATATGAACTGTTGGTAAAAGCCACGTCCACTTGTGGAAAAGGATGATCCCCTTCCTCTTCCTGACCTTGAATAGTAGTTGTTGTTTTTGTTCTATCCTCTTCCTCTGTTATAATAGTTGGAGTTTGAAGATCTAGTGGTGTTGAATACCAGATGAGGATTTGCAGCAGGTGTATCGTTCCTATCATCATAACCTTTGAGTCTGTAAGATATATTTTCAAAGTTAGGTCTTGGAAATGCTTCCATTGAACTCTCAATAGATGTGATGACAGGCTCATAGTCTTTTTTTAAGCCATGAATGGCAGCAAAGATCTTCATTTTCTCTATAACTAGACTCCCACTAGAGGCTAACTAGTCACATATGTTCTTGACCTCTCTTAAGTATTTTGTATTGTATTGGTTCCTTTTGAAATTGTTTGAAGGCTTCTCTGAAGTTCAAACAACCTTAAAGAAGAAACTCGGTTGAAATTTTAGCTAGGGTTACACCAGACCTCTTGTGATGTTTGAGACCCTATCACCAAACTTAAGATATCTTCTGATAAAGATCCTAGTAACCAAGCCCTTACTACTTTATCTGCTCTTTCCCAAGCTTCATAGTCTGGATTTTTGAAATTGATTAACTCTTCTTTCAATGTTTGGAACAGGAAGATGCAGAGCAGGTTATGGATTTCCTCCATTGATGAAACCCAGTAAATCTTGTCTTAATAGAAAGGATTCAAATTGTGTTTTCCATAGAATGTAGTTCTTCTCAGTAAGCTTAACTATTATAAAGTTAGAGATGTTTATAACAGGATAAGTATAGAGCTCATTCATGGCTCTGATACCATGTAGGAAGAAGGGTTAAACTTTTAGCAGCTAAAAAACCATTTTATTAAAGGTTAAAGATTAGGTTTACAAAGCTCTGATATTTATACTAGAAAGTAAAACCCTAATTTGTTGACACTTGTCATCATCTTATGAGGTGAGCAGCCCAAATTTGTTGGAGGTTGGGATCCTAAAATTTGTACTAATGTTCAACAAATACTCTGCCTTTCATTTCTGGTTTTGTCGTGTCTTGGTAAAGAAGAAGAAGACTGTTCACTTGGGTTTTTGTTTGTTGTTTTTCCTGTTTTATCCTTGTCTTGGGCTTGGGCCAAAACCAATTGTCTTGTTGTTTCTTTTGCATAAACTATCTCGTATTGAGGAGTTTCTGGAGCAAAAGGAGGCTTTGCTCTATCAGGGTGGATATTTTGTAGGTTTACTATCATACTTGCTGACATCTCCCATGGCTATACTAAAACAAAAACTAGATTCTATCCTTAAAATAGTAGCAATATGCTTACGCAACCCCTATGGTTCTTTCATTTGAATCACATCTTTCATCTCTTGTTTAAGATCATCATAGAAGATGTATGTCTTCTTCTGGTCACTTAATCCTATAGTACTTGAGCTATTAGATATTTGAATTTATTGGCATAGTTATTTAACAGTCCCTATTGGTTTGATAGCAAACAAACGTTTTCCTGGCTAATTCTTGATAGATTCTACCTAAAATGCATGGAATTAGAAGTGGAAGCGTGGAAGCGGAAGCGTTCGGAATCGCGGAAACGTACTTTCAAAAATAATTAAAATGGATACGTGTTAGAAGCGCGAATATATATATATATATATATATATTTTTATATAACATAAAATATTTAAGTATAAAATAATAATAAAAATAATATTTTGAAACATGAGTAACTTTTTATAAAGCTAAACTAAAATTTAAAAAAATATCTATCGATATTGTTTTAATTTATTTTTACGACTAAGATTTTTTTATTACTTTCAATAAGCATCATTCTTTACATCATCAGTTAAAAAGAAAGGACAATAATCATACAATTGATAAGAATCAGACATGACAGTTGCTTTCTTAGCAAGCAAATCAGCACAACAGTTTAATGTACGATTAACTTGCTTGAATTGTATAATCTAGAACATATCCTTCCAATGCAGTACATCATTATATAAGGTTTGTAGGCGATAGTTCGGTAGATGGTGTAAGAGAGAGGCGTAAATAGCCTGATTATCCCCTGTAAAAACAACAGAGCAATAGCCAAGTACCCAAGCGCATTGAATGGCCCAAATTAGAGTCGTAAACTCAACTTCTTCTACCAATATGCGACCTTCAAATTTACCCATGCCACAATGAAGTAATCGACCAACACGATCACGGATAATCCAACCCATACCCGAATCTTGATCACCCTCAAAATGAGAAACATCATAATGACACACAACAGAGTTAAAAGAAAGTGAACTCCATTGAGAAGGAGACGGAGAACCAGAATGCAAAGACACAGGTTCCTCTATCAAGATACAGTGCATCCATTCCGTTACATCAGTATGAGCCTAGGTAATCAAATCAGAAATAGAGATTACATTCTTTTGAAAAATTAACTCACTCCTAGACTTCCATAGCCGCTAGAGAATCCAAATAGGCATATATGTTCCTGGTAGATGGCTAGGTTGGGAATGTAAATGCTGTAACACACGTAATAAGAGTTCATCCCCAAGGTATTTGCAGTTGAATACAAAATCAAAGGACAACCGGTCATCATCCATGTTTGCTCAGCATAAGAGCATTGAGAGAAAAGATGAATTGTTGTTTCATGTTGACACCAACATCGAGGACATAAGGGATTGGCATGGATGTGACGGTGATTTAAAGAAGCTGAGGTTGGTAAACTCTAAGATCCTATGCGCCAGAGGAAATGTTTCAATTTTGGAGGAATATTAGCTTCCCAAATGGCTTGTGCAAGGTCAGTAAGAATCGGTATTCTTGGATGCAAAGGGTTCATGGCCAATGGTTGTTTGTTAGGTGATACGCACTCTTAACTGAAAATATTCTATCCCGAGAGTAGCGCCAAAAGTAGGAATCACTCGTATGCCTTTATGGTAAATAGATATTGTGGATAAGAACATGGTCTTGTGGATATACGTGTGGAGAGCTGCTATATCCCATTGCTTAGTATGATGATCAATACGGCATGAGACTGGGAGTGTTGCATAATTGGACGACACTAAAAGAGGAGGCCTTGGATTTGTATTAGGAAACTAGAAAGGATTACCCAATATCATAGAGGATCCATTACCTGTATATAGTCCTAAACCAGCTCTAAGTAAATGTCGACCGTAGAGGAGTGATTGCCATCCATATGACGGATTTCTCTCCACCCTCGCATCAAGGAATTTTCCTGTACGAAAGTATCGATGTTTCAAAACTCGATGGAGCAAACAATCAGGTCGGATTAGAAGCTTCCAGCATTGGCCCGCCAATAGAGCTTGATTGAACAGAGAAAGTTCCCTGAATCCAAGTCCCCCGTTAGTCTTTGATTGTGATAGGCGAGACCAAGAAAACTAGTGTAATTTACGCTTAGTCGGAGATGAACCCCACCAAAATTGAGCTAACAAGGAATTCAAGTCAGCACAGATAGATGCAGGAAGTTGAAAGCAATTCATAGTGTAGATTGGTATTGATAAGGCCACACTTTTAATTAGTGTCTCTTTTCCAGCATGGGACAAAAACTTCATCTGCCATCCATTAAGCTTGCATTGTAAACGCTCCTTGATATACGCAAAAATCTCTGTTTTATTGCGGCAAAATTGCTCCGGGAGACCCAAGTATTTCCCACCACCACCCACATGAGGAATACGAAGCAGGGACTGAATATGTGTGCGGGTATGTTGATAGACACCCATTACAAAAGTGATGGAAGATTTTTCATAATTGATTTTCTGCCCTGAAATACTCTCATATAGTGTAAATAAATTACGAAGACATGTGATGTTCGCTGAATCAGATTTGATGAAAATTAAGGAATCATCGGCGAAAAAAAGGTGTTAAAGTATCGGTCCACCATGACTGATCCGAAAGCCTTGAAGTTGATTACGGGAACAAGCTTTAGTAATAAGAGAGCTAAGAACATCAGAACACAGTATATAAAGATATGGGGACAATGGATCGCCTTGACGCAAACCCCGTTGAGCTCGAAAATGATTGTAAGGACTCCCGTTAATTAGAACCGAAAAATAGACAGAACGGACACAGACCATAATCCAATGAATCCACTTAGGATGAAAGCCTTTGCGGTGTAGAACAGCTTCAAGAAAGTCTCATTCGATGCGGTCATATGCTTTACTAATGCCTATTTTAACAGCCATATATTGATGGGCCCACCTTCCACACGATTTCAAAGCATGGAACGCTTCATGGGCAAGTAATACATTGTCCGTAATATAGCGGCCATGAGTAAATGTTGCTTGATTGTCTGAGTTTAATGAACCAAGAAAATGTTTTTAACGGCCTACTAAAATCTTGGAAATGATCTTGTAAGCAACATTACACAAACTAATAGGCCGGTAATCCGTGATCATTGCAGCCCGAGCTGTCTTCGGAATTAAACAGAGATTGGCATGATTCAGCCGCGCATCAAGAGTACCATTTTGGAAAAATTATTGGACTTCGGAACATATAGTAGAGCCAATAATTTTCCAATATCGATGATAAAAGGATGCAGTGAAGCCATCAGGATCGGGAGCTTTGTTTCCTCCGATTGAGAACATTGCCGATCTAATCTCATCAATAGAAGCTGGTTTGATAAGTGAAGTATTCATCTCAGAAGTAACAACAGGGTTAAGTACAACAACTATAGTTTCTAGATTAGACTTAGATTGACTCGTAAATAAATCAAGGAAATAACTAGTAGATTCATGTGCCATTGACGACTTCCATGTAACAATGTACCTGTCACTATTCGTAGAGAAATCATCCGATTCTTAGCAATTATGTTCTAGGAGATGGCGTGAAAATAACGGGTGTTACGATCTCCACTATGTAACTAGTTAACGCGTGATTTCTGGAGCCAATAACGTTCTTCACGATGGTACGCAACGGCAAGTTGACAACGTAAATCATAAATAGTTGAAGCAGGCATATTGTGATGTCTCAGTCCATCTTCAATAGCTAGGCACAAGTCCCTGATTTGAAGTGCAGAATTAAGATTTTTACCAGTCTTCCATGTAGATATATTATGGCGGCATTGGATAAAGCGATCTAAAAGTGATAGAGAGGAAGACATTAACCACGATGATTGAAATGATTTGTTCTAAGTCTGGTTCGATGCATACTCGATCATCAAATCGACAGAGACGTTTCCCTTCATCTGCAGCTATGCTGATTTTTATAATGGCATGCCTATGATCAGATTCGACGAGATCAAAGTACTCAACGTTAGAGGCCGGGAATGCAGCCTTCCATTCTTTTTTGGCCATTGCTCCATCCAACGAAGTCTCAACAGTATGTGAATATCGTTTACCGACCCATGTCATATTATTGCCAGAATATGGTAAATTTGTAACCCCACAGATTTAAACCATATTCCTAAAATCCGTAAGAGAGCCACGAGTTCGAGTACGTCCGCCTTTCTTGTCACTTGGATTAAGAATTTCATTAAAGTCACCACACATAAGCCACAGTCCAGTTCGGTTAATGCTTATTCGTTGAAGTCGTTCCCAAAAGATATGGAAAAAGTCACGATTCAGATGACCGTAGATAAAAGAACAATAATAAGAGAAATTATCTTTATTAATGAACACATCGATTACACGTTCACTAATATAATTAGAGGTGACAGAAACATATGATTGCCAAAATAATGCTAATCCCCCCCTTACGAACATGTCATACACATTTAGAATTAGCAAACCCAACTTGAGCAGCGACATCACGAACGGTATTGTCTTCATTCTTAGTTTCAATGAGAAAGAGTATGTCCGAGAAATACTTTTTGTTGATTTCCTTAAGGCGTCGAACAACCAGAGACCCTTTTAAATCCCGAGAGTTCCAAAAGGATGTATTCATCTTGAACTCGGTGACTTATGGCCCACCAAACCCTCACCATTTGGAGTTTTGGTTGGAATTGAGTCGAACTCTTGATTGATTTTAACCCAGACTCTGTTTTCCATCAACTTTCCTCGAATGCGTTTGTTAAGGACAGATTGTAGAGTATATTCCTCATTTGTAGCAGATCTTCGAACTTCAGAGAAATAAGTAGCGTTGTGTGATGGTTGACAAACTGGTTCATCTTCAGCTTTACTCTTCTTGGATGGCGTTGATGATGTAGGATCATTTGGCGGAGAAGCAGTTTGATTCGGATCTACAGACGGTGCATCAACAGACGGGTCTTGATCCTCTTCAGCATTTTCATCCGGATCATTATCTTCATCATGGTCAGATGGCGGTGAAATCAGACCATGGGTTAGAGAGCAAGCTGAAGCATCATGAGTCATGAAACTTTAGAACCATTGTGTCCTGTCCAAAGTGAAATATGCGCTAAAAACGCAGGGGCTCATCAACACGCCAAAGAACATGAATCCGGACATAGTTCACAAGTTGACTCCCATCGCCATCAAAATCAGTCTCCACAAAATGGCCTATGAGAGAACCAATGTGTCTCACCATTCTCGGTGTAAGAAATTGCAGAGGTATGCCCCGAACTTGTATCCAGAATGGGATATGACTGAGATCATCATCATCCATGTTGAGAGACCAACGTTGTAGAACACACATCCAATCATTAAACGACCACGGTCCCCGGCGGAGTACATAAACCATCGATTACTCCGTGTGGAAGATAAACTGGATTCGTTTATCTTCCAAAACACGACCAAACACGTCTTCACCACATCGCCATACACGAGGCAATGTTGAAGCCATAGCCCTCAGATTCTGTTTCGCAGGGTTCACTGGTTTTCCAACAATGGAAGAACGGGTTTCTTAAAGCGCCTCTTCGCAGAGATGTGTAGGCACTGAAATCGCTTCATCTTGAATACCCAGGGTGATCAATTGCATTTGGTTTCGGATTTTATCAGCCATGATCAGAATAAACAGAGGAAAAGGGGAAAATAAGAGAGAAGTGTCAGTTGTTATCAAAGCCCATTTATAAGCACACAGGATGGCAGTTAGAAAGGATTTGGCGGTTAATTGTTTAACTGCTCCTGAGGGAACTGTCAATTTACAATGGACAACACTCTTCAAAGAGAGAATCTGAAAGAAATTGCAGAAATTAAAAAGAAAGAGAAGGCGATGGAATCGCCTGAGAAACCATTTTCGCAGAGAGAGAAACATATCTACTCGATATTGTTTTATTTGTGTAAGAATAAATAAATTATTCAAAATATATTTTCAAATAAAAATGGTGCAAAATATATTGGTTGTGGTATTTTAAATCGCTAAAAAAATGAAAATAAAAACTATGAGTTTAAAATATGAAACAATCTCATTTCTTATGTTTTCTAAATTGATTTTTTTGTAATTATGGTAAAAATATATTTTGAAATATAGATAAAGCTTCCTATTTATTTATTTATTTATTTATTTATTACGATTCCAATTATGGAATCGACGTTTCCAAAATGCTTCCAATAAATGAATCGATGCTTTCAAAATGCTTCCAAATTGAGAATTTTGGAATCACACTTTCAAAGCACTTCCATAAGCTTCTGATTCCGATTATGATTCCGTAACTACAAACCATTATAAACCAATGCATCATCTTCCTTGTGAGAGTTAAGGCAACCAACTCTAGCTTGTTATCCTCTCTATAATGGCGTAGAGTGAAAAATCGCTCAACCTGCACACGCCATTTATAAGTATTTTGTCCGTCAAACGAAGGCATCTCAACTTTTCTTAGCATATTCTCCCTCGTGGCTAAATTCTGTTGTCGCACTATCAAAGAACCAAGAAATTTGTTCCTGTTATTGTGAAATATGTGTATGTTTGTTGAGTTGAGAAGATCCTACTGTTTATTTTCCCGTCGCACCACTACAAGAAAGCTTCGGCAAAAGTGACCGGAGAGGCTGA
>OVAV01002448.1:0-10000 GCA_900406375.1 Iberis amara
TATCCAGCCACTTTCACCACTGGCTCAGCTACAACAACGTTGGGATTCACTACACTCCTAGCTTTCTCAGCGCATCTACTATTCTCTACGCCTCTAGGTATTGTGACTTGGGCTGTACTCTTTTTCCCAATATTAGTTTTGTCCCACAGGGTTTTCTAGTATTGGGTTTTAATGAGGCACCCATGAGCATTTCTCGAACCGAAAGGCTTTCTTTTAAGTCTAATTACTTCTGAGCTTTCTCTATTTCAAGCATTTTATCTTGTACAGTTAAACGCTTATTCTTTTGATAAATAAATTTAACATTCATCAAAAAAAATAAAAAAGGTTTAAGTTAGCAAAACAGTCACTTTGGATGTTTAAAGTAATAGTTAAAAACTTTGAAGGTTTAAAGTGTCAAACGCAACTACTTTGGAGATTTTTTATGCGATTTTCCCAAATTTTATCACTTCATATTTTCCATACTTTCAATAATTTCATAAATTTTACTTTTATTGTCAATAAATTTTCCATTTTATTAAATATTTCATATTTTCTTTAATTTTTATTAATAAATTTTGCTTAAATTTACACAAAACATTTTACTTTTATCATCAATAAACTTTACTTTAATCATCAATAAAAATATTATTTTACTCAAGATAATATAAAAATGTTTGGAGATAGTAAAGTGGGTTCACAACTCCATGCTGAGTAGATTGTGTTTCTTTGAAACTTCAAAATTCTTATAAATGATCATTATATATATAATATTTATAAAACTTTTAAGTCATCCTAACATAAAATGAGAGTGTTCAAAAAACCAATTGTGATAAAAAAATCAGAGTATAATAGAAAACAAAAAAAAGACTTAGATACAAATTTTATTATTACAGGGATGGAAATAACAGAGTCTTCATCATCCCATAGCATATTTCACAGTCCAACTTCTTGCATTAGCCTCGTACTGAGACCTATCTCTCTTGTACAACTCACCAATCTCTGCCACCAGAGCCTTATCTGGATTGGCATCAGTCAAGAACGCAACAATAGAGGACATAATCTAATCAGTCAAGAAACATTGATCAATCAGTCAAGAAACATTGATTAATTACGCTTATACAGAATAAAAGTAAGTATTCATACATTGGATATGGTAAAGCCAAGACTCCATTTGTCTCTCAAGAGGTCAATGGAAATGCTTCCATTGTTGTTGATGTGTGGATGATACACCTTCGTCTTGAAAGCCAACACATAACATGCAATCGTACACATAACATGCAAGCGGATCACTTAATTTAAGGAAAACAAGAATGAACCTTTGGTGGTTGCATAGGATAAGCAGCATGGAAGTGGATGCTAACGAAGAAGACTCTGCCTTCATACGGAGTACCAGTTGCTCCCATTATGGCTCTTTCCTAGTGGAACATGTCGTCTCCCACTGGACCTATAAGAGATGACAGATAAACAAAGAGAATGACATTTCAGGGTTTTTGATGAAATTAGGCAAAACTGTTTCACATTCCCGACAATATAAACTCACTGGCACTATAGTGTGAGGGAGGATTGGCCTGCAACCTCCTCAGCTCCATCTGAATCCTTTGAAGCGCCATCTGCAAAAAAAACACAACAAAAACATATCAATATATGATCAGATCGAAAAAATTAACCTCAGTTGTGAGCAACATCGAAAGAGACAGATTGCGTACTGTTTGTGAGAAAAATTGAAAGAGAGAGATTGCGTACTACTTGTGAGCAAAATCGAAAGAGAAAGAGAGGAAGGGAAGAGAGAAAATCCTAGGATTGTGAATTTGTGATCAAAGAGAGAAACACAGAAAGAAATAGAGAGACAGAGAGAGAAACGTCGCGTCAAATATTTTTTCGTAAGTCTAAGAGTCACGATGTAATTTTCCAATTCCCGTCTCTTCATTTTTTCTATAGCGTTAAATTCCAAATATGAATGTATCAAATATTTTAAAACAATTTTAAATGCATAAATTGAATGTATAAATATATTAATTTCAATTAAATTGCTGAATAAGTATACAAATATCACAATATAAGATCCAATTTAGGGCTAAGGATCTTGAATTAGTATCAAATTTAAGATTTAGTGTTTAGTTGTTTTAAAAAAATGAAAAACGTTAGTTTTGTTTACATTAGTGAAATCTTTTATGTTTCCTAAACACACAACACAAACTATATATCAAATTTTATATATAAATTTTGATCCTATTACTCAATATATATTGAAATATAACAATATATACCGAATATAGTTTTTTAAAATGAGAGTGTTGAAAAAACACTCAAACTATAACCCCAAAAGACAAGTATCCCTAAACTCTAAACAACATCTAAACCCTAAACTTCATCTAATCCATAAATTTTCGAAAATGTAATTCTTTTGTAAAATTCATTTTTCATTTTAATTTTCATCTATGTTTTGTTTTCACTTGTGTCAAATTATTCATATCTCGAAATTACATAAGAACCAAATTACATAAAATCAAAGTATAAAAATGGACACTATTTCTTATTCATAAGAACCAAATTACATAAAATAAAAGTATAAAAATGGACACTATTTCGTATACTTTGTTTCCTAATCCATCTATCACCAATCCTTAGATCCATTTCCCTGCAAATGCATATCTCCAATTCAGTAACTATACACAACTCAAAGTTACTTTGTTGTTGTTTTACTTCGTCTACTTTGTTGTTGTAGTTACGATCCTGCACAAATGAATGCCAATGTACACTGATTTCTGGTACTGATTTCAAAGTAGGCTGATTTTGCAAACGGAAACACCTCAAAGCGGAACAAATTATCATTCGACAATGGTTTCAATCGATCAACAAAAAATCTAATGAAATAGTTTCAAAATTACTTAACTTCAACCCCTACAACCACAGCTTCTACCACCTTGAATGGAACAACCACATCTAATGATATCACCAAAATTACTTAGCACTACATCTTTGAATTCATCTTCAGCATCTCAACCCCAAATGACACTTCCCACTCCAGTCATTCTCGGTTTTTTGCTCATAAAGACAATGAGCACCTAAAATATCAAATGTCACTTCAACTCCCTGATTGTTAAGGACACCTAAAAGATCAAATGTTACTTCAACTCCCATTTGAACCTACAGAAACAATGAGTTGAATTCAAACAAAAACCCATCAGCAAGAAGGAAACATCGACATGACTTACTTTAGATTTGATAAGGCAAGTAGTTGCAGATTTCAAGCAATCAGAAGTAACACCACCATATGCTCTAGCAAGACCTTCAGTTCCAAACTTGATTCCCCCAAAATACCTAAAGCACACACACACAACACAATATCTTTTCAAGACTGTAATTCCTAAAGTGAGAAATTGAGAAACAATAAATCAAGAATGACAGAGATGATTAACCTAATGACAACAACTGTATCCACACACAACACAACATATTTTCAAGACTGATTCTCTCAAGTGAAGGATTAAGAAACAATGAATCAAAAATGGCAAAAATTATTCACCTAATGACAACAATCATAACCACACACAACACAACATCTTTTCATGATTGCAATTCTCTAAAGTGAGAAATTGAGAAACAATGAATCAACAATGGCAGAGATGATTCACCTAATGACAACAACCATAACCACACAAAAATACACAACATCTTTTCAAGACTGGTTCACTCAAGTGAAGGATTAAGAAACAATGAATCAACAATGGCAGAGATGATTCACTACCTAATGATAACAACCACAACTCTATCTAATCTAGAAGACAAAATTGCAGATTGCATTGGTTTTCCTGATGTTCCTGAAGGCTCACCATCATCACTAGACCTATATTGATCACCAACCTACAAAAACAATACACATCAATCAAAACAACAATAACCATTCCAAATCGCGCAAATCAATACTCTCCACTGATTTTGAATCAAATCACCTTATAAGTCCAACGATTATGCGTAGCTCGAGAATCTCAAACTTCATAGAGGAAATTGCAACATCGACATTCACATCTAAACCAGAGTTTCGATTCGATTGAGATCCACTCGATTCTTGCTGTGAAATAAACAAGAAGAGGGAACTGAAAATTTGTTTAAAAGGAAAAAAACGTAAGAAACTGAAAATTTTCGTCCAACATTTGGCTAAGTGTTGGTTTAATACGCGGTGTTTTGTGTTTATTGAAACGAGACATTTTGTGTTTTTGATGAAACTCTACTACAACATGTTTTTCTTGCTATATAAAGTACCGAAAATTCCATCAGTTGTGCAATAGCAGTTCATAATTCAGTGTTGTCGCGGAATGCTATAAAATAAATATGATCTTAATTTGTTTTGTTTACTAAGCCAAATTAACAAAATAACAAAATAAATTTGATGTTATAATGGATAATTGGGAAATGTTGGTTAGACTAAACACATTTTCGGTTCCTTTTAAGTGAAATTATAGAATAGCTTCTTTTATGTGCTATTATAAAGGACCCATGAAAGTGGAAAACATTTACGGTAACATTTAGGCAAACAGTGCTATGGTGGAGTGCTATCAATGTGAGATTTTTTTGTAGTGCTTGTACAATGGTGATTAGGGTTTCACTCTGGGTAAATGTGCCAGAGAGCAAAGATCACTCTGGTACTCAGTATCAAGTAGGGATAGCAATTGGGATTTTATATATTTAAAATAAATAAAGAAAAAAACAATTATACGGATATAGAAAGAAAAAGAATGGACAAAAAAGAGGATACAACAAGACCAAAAAATAAACCTATAAACACTAGGTGTTTTAAAATCATTGTATTAGGCGAGAAAAAGAAAAAAAAAACAAATTTACAGGCAAAGTTTAAGTTTAGTAACTACAAATTTATTAATTCGAGCAAATTTGTATTAAAAGATTTGAAAAAGTCTAATATAAAGATGTAAATTAGTAGGATACACAAAGATTGATATTCCAAGAAATAATAAAATAACTTTAGAAAAAAGTTAAAAATTTATTAATATTAACGTCGTACAAATTTGTTTTCTCCTCACACATTCGACATAAAAAACTTTCAATTAAATATACGGAAAAAAAAAAACTCATTACAATTGTGATTAAAAATATCATATAGTAAGTTTCCTATATGTTTTCTTCCTGTTTTGATACTGCAATTCACAAAAAGTCCTGTAACAAATGTACAATGAAACTTAAGAAATCAATCAATTTGAATGCATATACATAAGAATTGTGTTAAAATCAAGCAACTTAAATAACTTCAAATTGGAGAAAAATAACATCACCATATGGTGTTAAAATTAAATTTTCGCCCGCGCATCGCGCGGGTCTATGGTATTTTCCTAGTAAATAAAAATATAAGACATCAAAAAGTTTATTACTCCACTAAACTACACAATTTAATACTTACAATCAATTTCTCCATGAATATATTGGTATCTATATGATAACAAACTTATATATAACTATATTTAATAAATAATCATAAGTTCGGGTACCCACTTGGATTATTTCGGGTTTCTGGTAATACCTATTCGGGGTCGGGTATCCAAACTTCTAGAAAAATAACAATTCGGGTATTTTATAGTTTTAGTTTGAATATTTTTTGTTGGGTTTGGGTTCAAACAGAGACGTGCCACAACTAATAGCTCCCCGAAGCAATTAAAACTTTGATGCCCATATTTATAAAAAAATGTATACAACAATAAATATCATAATCACATAGAAAACAGAATTTTAATATTCGAGAACATATTTTTCATTTTATAAAATTATTTCTCGAGTTTCAAGATTGATTGACAATCTTTAGCAATTTTAAACTTCTTAATTTTGTTTTGAGTAAAAAAATAAATATTTGCGCAAGCGAAAAGTAACAACTTTGTCAATAACAAAAATCTCATCTTAGATTAAGCAATTAGCAACGAATATAACAAAGAAGAAAAATGCTAAACTAATTTTTGTTATCCTCAAATTTTTATCTACATTTGTGATTTATTTTATTAAATTTTTAATTGACTATTTGATTGTTACTGCTACAGTTATCATCAACTTCATAGCATGACTCATCAAATATTATAGATTACGTGATCTAAAATTAGTATACTATAACTAACAAAAGTAAACTATTAATCATTTTAAAAAATATGATGCCATAAGCTAAAGTTTCTTTTTCTCACATTAACGCACTGCTCTGGGTTCAAATTTCGGGTCTCGGGTTTTTTCCCACCCCTTACAACACCAAACACATTGAGCATGTGAAGTGATACGTAGACGATACAATACTTCACCTGTAGCCAAGGAGTTTGAAGAGTTTCGCTATACAAAATGTTTGAATTTTGGCGCTGTAGTAATTTTCCAAATCTTATTCTTCAAAGTTATTGATCCTGGTGGCGGGGATATTGTAGCTTGTGTTGGATTGTGTGAGTTGAGACCCAAAATCTTGATTTAACATTGTATAATTCTGAATTCTTATAATGCCATCCCAAAATGTCTGGACAATCCGTCGAAGAGAGCTTCAAGTTACGAACAATGTTAAAATCTTAATTATTAATCATGTGCTGGAGGTTATTGAGATCCCATAACCCAAGAAACGGATGCATTACATCTCTAACTAAGAGATAAGTATCACAAGTTGAATGAGCTAATGGTGTAGGAGCTCTCGAAGGATTTGTTGGTAACTAAGGATCTATCCAAAAGCGAATTGATTGGCTATCTCCGATAATGAATCTTAATCCCTTAAGTATTAGATCCGACCTACAAATAAAGAACGCCACAAATTCAAAGGTTTGGATTTAATATCCGCATTTAACAAGGCTTACAAAGCCAAATATCGACCTTTAAGAACTCTAGCCACAAAATTACTCGGTGACTGCAAGATTCGCCACGAATGCTTAGCCAAAATAGCTTCATTTAAGCGAGCTACGTCTTAAATTCCTAATTCATCTTCCCGCTTTGGGATACATAATCGGTTCCACTTAAACATTTTCCATAATATGCTTTCCTGGGACAAAAGTCGCTTGTTGCCCAGTAATAAGAGATGGAAGATGTACTTTAAGCTGATTCACCAGTATCTTCGAAACGATTTTATATATCTCATTACATAATGCGACATGATGCTAATGAGCCATAGTTTAAGGTGAATTAATTTTCGGGATTAGGCATAGATGGGTGTGATTGACATCTCCTTAGAAAGTTTATGTTTCAAAGAAGAAAACGAACTTCCTGACAAATTGTATTACCTATACCCGGCCAGAATTGATGGTAAAAAGATGTCGAAATTCCATCTGATCCTGGAGAATTAGTAGACCCAATATCAAAAACGTTGTCTTGATCTCATCATCTGTAATATCATGTATTAAGTCTGAGTTCATATCTGAAGTAACTCGCGAGTTGAAGCAAGAGTATAGAGGACCATTGATGAGCTTGAGTAGTTTGGCTTGTAAATAAATATCTGAAGAAGGAAATAACCACCTTACTTAGCACCAAATTACCACAGTGAATCATACCATCCTCATCTTCTAATGTTACCATTCGATTGCGATAAATTCTAGATTTAGCAGTTGCAAAGAAGAATCTAGTATTCCTATATCCCCTGCCATTAGCCAATCGTTTCGACATTTAACTTTCTAGAATTTTTCTTCAGCTGGATATATGCAGCTCAGTTGTCGTCTTATCTCTAAGACAGTTCATGTAGATTTTCCCGACGATATAGAAGCATTCAAATCAAATTGCAATCTTTGTATATTCTGTAAAGAGTATTACGATGTCTTCTCAAATCTGAGAATCGACGACAGCTTTGAGCTAGAATATCCTGAAATGAAGTCTGACCAGAATCCAACTCGGACCAAGTAGAACGAATAAAACCAGAAAAACCATCTTGTTCAAAAGGTCTAACATCATATCGAAATTCAAGGCGGATAGGATCAATATTTTCTAAGAGATTTGTAACCACCGACCTAGGATCCGATCCCTCAAAGTCTAAATATCGAGTATGTGCAACAGGAAACAAAGCACGCCATTCCTCGTTGGACTTGGTCCAATCAACATTTAATCGAGTAGCCATATCTTTTCCAACCCACGAAAATCTATCTCCAATAGATTTCATATTTTGAAAGCCACAGGTAGTACACATACAATTAAAATCCATAAATGCAGAAGCGGGTTGTAGCGGACCACCAGATTTTTTGCATTACTAAGATTGCGTTAAAATCCCCCACTACTAGCCATGGTATTTTTCGGGAAGTTTAGATGCGCTCAATCCTTTCACATAAACTATTTCTCAAATTTTGCTGAGGTTGACCATACACAGAAGACAAGTAAAAATAAACTTCACCGAATTGAACTTGACAGTCTACAAGGTTAGGTGATTGATATTCTACAGAAATATAGGTTTCTCTTTTCCATAGAGGAGAAATCCCGCCCCTTAGGCCTACTTGTGGAATAGATACAATGTGATAGAATCTTAAGGAGTTACATATATCATGAACATAATCATCATTCTGCTTTGTTTCTAGGAGACACAAGATGTCTGGAAGATATGTTGAGTATATCCTCTTAAGGTGTCAAACCGTCAAGGGTGTTTCCAAGCCTTGACAATTCCAAAAGGTTGTAATCATGATGATTTCGATGGTTGTGGGACAACCGAACAACACACTTTTGAGGAAGATGGAAAACTTGAGCTTCCATCAATTGTACTAGCCAACACTAGAACCTTACTACCATCACCCTTTCTTTTGCATGACGATGTTGATATTGCTGGTGGGCTCTGAGGTGCTATGAAGTCTTCATTCATAACTTCAACATCTCCCATTCCCCCAATTTCAACCTGACATGCTTTCTAGTTGTCCATCCTTGGGGCCTCAATTATTTCTTCAATCACAACATGATTCACCTAGTGAAGGAGGCTCGGTGGGTCTCAATCTGGATCAACGTCATCATCAGAATCATGCTCTTTGCCTCCATTTTGGATAAGACAGCGACGTGACTCATGAGTCATATGGCCACAAACCTCACAAAATCCTTTAAGGCTCTCATATCGAAACTTAAGCAATGTATCAACACCCTGCTGAAATTGGAACCGACGTTGAAACTGCAGACGGGTATCAAAATCCAATTTAATTCTCACCTGAACATATTCAACTCTCACAACCGCTTCTACATTGAAATCCACCTCCATTAGGAGGCCAAGTGCACGACCATTGTGAGAAATCACCTCTTGGTTAAGGAATTGGAGAGGAATGCCTCGAATCTGAATCCAAAGCAGGATGAATCGAAAGAGGGCAGGCATCAACGGATTCCACCGTTGGAGGATAAGCATTCTGTCCGCAAATGCCCATGGCCTACAGAGAGTACATTGTCCATTAATTCTTCAGAAGGGAAGATGAATTGATAAAAATTTCCTTCAATGAGCTTGTCTTGGCTGAAACAAGAATGGCCCACATACGAGGCATATAGGCCAAAATTGATCTTAAATTCTGGCGACAAAGCATAACAGGCTTGCCAATTAAAGCGTACATATTCTATCGAGCCGCTTGGTTAACAACAACAATGGGCAAGAGAATTAGTTTTGCATTTGCACTGAGATCCAAGTCTTGTACAACGCGCGCCGGAGATTTCTGCCATAGTTTTGAACGAGAGAGGAATCGATAGGAAATAGCGAAGAGAAGAGAGAAATGGTACACGAATCGAGAAGTGGAGTTTGAATCTCTTATAGATGGAAAATAATTTCCCACACCATCACGATGCTACAACAACATCATGGAGAAAAAACTGAGATCATGTAGTACTAGAAAGTCCCCACAATACCAAAGGGAGTAATTGTTACGACCCACGAACCATAGATTAATTGCCAAATTGGCAACAAAAGAAAATCACACACCGCATCGCCTATAACTGTCATTTTATCTCAAAGGGTTTTCTGAAGGTTATTGAGAAGTTGGAGTATGAAATTTCTAATGTGTCCTATAATTTATTTTATGCAATCAATAAATAAAAATTGTATAATCATCGAATTTTACAA
>OVAV01002449.1:0-11210 GCA_900406375.1 Iberis amara
ACCTAAGTCAATAACCTTGACCCATTTTCTTAGCTTTTAATATTTGTTTAAACCTTAATCTTTTGTTGACATTTTCTAAATCTAGTTGACTTCTTATATCTTTGACTTTTTGTTGACTTTTATGTTTTATGCTTATTTAGGAAGTTAGCTTTAAATTAAAAACCCCTATTTGCTTAGACTAAATATGATTCTCCTAAGTTTTAGTGTGTTGACTGCTCCCGATTTGGTTTGACTCCTAAGTACTTCATCGACAACTAAATAGTCATAGGATTACTTGATTAGATAAGAACCACATATTCTTGTTTATCAAAGAGCTACTTGTAAAATACGTGAGAAATTATGAGATTGGACTCGTTCTAATAAACAACCAAATTGCTGATTAGTAGCACGAAGTCAATGCCGAACAATGAAATGCTTATGAGGTTGGTTAAAGCCTTTAGTGTTCCAGGCAAAGATAGACATGATCATTGCTGTCTCTGGGAGGATACATTAGTTTGTTTTTTGGGGCCCGTATGCTTGATAGGTTTTCGGTTGGTAATCGTGTGATCAAATTGTTTAGTCTTCATTCGGGTGCTGTAGTGGGAGGCTGAGATAGAGTTGTTGGCCGTTTGTAGTTCAGTGTCTGTAATTTGTCCCTCTTCCTTTTCATCGTCGCCATTGTCTTTAGTATCTGCTAGAACAAATAAACGAGAAGGAGATAACGCGGCTGCGACTGCAGGTTGAACCGAAGCCAATTTTCTTGGGGATAAAGAAGATGCGCAGCCGGATCTCGTCACGGTGGACCATTCCGATGATCCAGGCGCATCAGCAGGCAGATGTGATTCTTTGTGATGTTGGGAAGTCTGGTGATGGCCCTCGACGTTAGCCTGTAACTCCGAGTAAGCTGGTCCGATCCCTCTAAGTAACAAAATTTTCATCTAAATTGTTTTAAAATTCTTGGATTTTTTTGGATTTTTAATCGATTTTTAATGTTTTTTCGATTTAAAAAAAAACTTTTTAAAAGTTAACGGTGTCTTAAATGGCAAGAAACCAAATCCGTGTAAAGTGGGTAGATGATTGATAGTTTATGTATTAAACTGGGAAACGATTTAGTTGGTGTATTAAGTTAGATATTCGAATAGTTCATGTATTAAAAAGGTAAATGGAATACAATTTTGTATTAAAATAGAATTTTCCCATATTTATATAGATATATACCGCAACCCCGAGTCATTACTCATTATCGAATCATAATAATTGATTTTCTTATACTTTTTGGTATAATAATTATGTTCAAGAAGATAAAATGTGAAGCATTTCTAATACTATTTTGGCTATGGTGCCACGATAAAAAAGAAAAAAGAATGAAGCATCTCACACCTACTCTTATTAAATTGCATTATGTTCGAATTATCGTATTGTATAGAAAAACGAAGTATCTCCTAAGAAAACGGTGTGTGTGTTAATTTTAGATATCGTATTATAAAAAGAGAAGCATCTCACCTACTTCGCTGACAGAGATCTACATTTTGAACACATCTTTAAGACTCGAACACTTCTCATAGCCGTAGATCAACTAGTACAAACTTTTCTAGTACCACCTATCTCATATAATTTTTTATAAACTTCGATTAATACCACACACATGTCTACTGAAATTGATAGGGTTTTTTTATGCGGAAGAAAAATGGTGTAAATAAGAGTTGGGAAGTATAACATTTACTGTTTATATTTAATAATATACACACTGTTTCTTAGTCAAAAATAAATATAATAATATAAAAATTATAAAATAATATTACACTAATTGCATATTTGGCGAAAAAACGTGATTTTTCATTTTTGTCGGGAAAATATGATTTACGCGTTTTTAGTAAAAGAAACAAATTTTCATTTTTGGTGGGAAAACGCAATGGCATTTGTGGCAGGAAAACATGATTCTATTGACGAGAAAATGCAATCTTGCATTTTTGCCGAGAAAACGCGATTATGTATTTTTGGCGAGAAAACGAGATTATGTATTTTTGGCGAGAAAATGCGGTTTGATGTTTTTGGATGGAAAAGGCGTTGTGTGTTTTTGGCAGAAAAAGAGATTATGTGTTATTAGCGAAAAATGGTATTATGTTTTTTTGGCGAAAAAACGAGTTTCAACGTTTTTGGGAGAAAACACGGCCGAAAGTTTTTGACGAAAATACTCGATTCGACGTTTTTGGTCGATTACACGATGTTTGTTTTGGCTAGAAAACATAATTTTGTCAAAAAACGCAATTATGTGTTATTGGCAAAAAACGCGATGACGAAAAAAACATGATTCGGTGTTTTTGGCGAAAAACGCGATGTTCATTTTTGGTGAGAAAACTCAACTTTGCGTTTTTGTATTGAAAACCGGATTTTGTGTTTCTTTGGGAAAACATGTTTCAGTGTTTTTTGGCGGGAAAATGTTATCTGTATTTTTTAGCGTGTCTAGGTTTTTTGCAGAAAAATGCGGTACTGGTTTATATAGTTTCACAATATACCAAAAAATTAAATAATAAATTGAATAATAATTTATACATTAATTTTATTATAAGTCTATTTAGATTTTCTTAAAAAAAAGGTGGAAAAAGCAACAAAAAAAGGGAAAATGAATATTTGTAAGATACCCAAAACCCTATAGAATAAATCTATATAAAGTATTGAGTGAAAAAAGAATCTGCTCTTTTTAAACCTTATTGGTTTGTGTAGAAAAACGGACGGATTATGAACTCAAAATTTTAATAGGGTTTTGGATACTCATTAAGTTTTTATCTATTTTTAACCTCCTTAATCTGGATGAAAAGAAAATATGAATTTTTTCTTACTAAAAAATAAAAAATTGAGCTAAAACATGCTGTCAGATTTTTTAGGGGCAAAATGTTAAGTTNGTGGATTTATAAGTTTTGTAGCGGTAATAGAAAATTAATGTGTTCATTTTGTGTGAGCTAAAACATGCTGTCAGATTTTTTAGGGGCAAAATGTTAAGTTTATGCAGTCAACTTATTAGCCAATGTACTTAGATTATCGAAGTAATGAGCCTTGTATATATAGTTGTATAGTAGTTAGATTTAAGTCTTAATTATAGTATATATGACTAGAGTCTAGAGGATTTGAAGTATGGAACGTCTTTAGAACGAACAAACGATAGGATATCTAAATTTTCAAAGTCTCATAAAGAAAAATCATTATAATAAATTAATAATCCAAAGTTCCTACCTACTACGTGTTAAGTGATACGTCATGATCACAGAAAGTCCATTATTTCAATTAGATAATAAAGAAAGCAGTGTTATCGATGTTAACGTATTACCCTTGTCACCTAAACAAATTTTAACGTAAAATAAAGAGAAAATGCAAAATAAGGATGTCTGTGTCCTTCTGTGGGCTGTTCGGCATGAAATTTACAACACATGATTCAGTATATGTAGTTTTGTACTAGCATTATTTTCCTCAAACCTGGTTTTATCTTATTCCTTGATTTGATGAACGAAATGAAATCCAATTTTTTGGTTAAAAGCTAGGAATACTTTTTTTTTGGTCGGAAAGCTAGGAATAATTGGATATCAATGTTTCTTGCGGTTGTATCTCAAATCAGACTCTGATCAACCTGTAAAACTTGACAACAAACCTTAAAACGAACTAACTATATGCATAAGAAATGAACTCAAATGCAATAAGAATCAACACATGATTTGTTCACCCAGTTCAGGAGCGTTAACTTACCTGTGTCTGGGCCGAGGATCTTCCCTCGAAATCCACTAAGAAAGAACTTGAACACCGTTACAATACGCCAGATTATTTACCAGAACTATTTACATCGAATGATTCCTACATTATTTCCTATGTAACTAGAACAAAGACTACAAAATTGAACTTTGATAAAGCTTTCCCCAACTTCTCATTACCCCAAAACTATGAACTAAGACTTACTTATGCTGATTCCAGCAACAAGATTCAGTTGCAACTCCCTTAACGGCTCTAAACAGACTTCGATTTCAGATTCTTCAGTCTTGATAAAGATTAGCTGATATGATGACGTTTCTGACCTTAAGGCTAACCAGTAATCTTCAATTCAAATACACCGGTTTGATTTTACTGAACCACGACCTGGTTCAAATTGAGTAAATCAATTTCTTGGTTTCCAAGTAACCACATTAAACCGACAAACTCCATCTTGGTTCTGAAACAAGGAGCTTCTTTGAATCCTCTGCTCTTCTTCTTTGTTCTTCTTCTCTCTTAGTGAACTCCAGTCCTCAGCAGTCTCTTTGATTACTCAAGAGAGACACCCAACAAGTTAAGTGGATACTTAAACTTCCTAGAAGATAATACCTTGGTGAAAATATCTGCAAGATTATCACTTGTATGTACCTTTGAAACTGTAATCTCACCTTGTGCTACTTTATCTCTCACAAAATTCATCTTTACAACCATGTGTTTTGTCCTCTTGTGATGTACATAGTTCTTTGCCAATGCTAATGCACTCTGAGAATCACAGAAAATCTCTACTCTTTCTTTCTTTCTTGAATCCAAACTCTTCACTTAAGCCTTTAAGCCAAATAGCTTCCTTTGAAGCTTCTGTCATTGCTATGTACTCGGATTCTGTTCTAGATAGAGCAACAACTCTCTATAGTGTAGACTTCCAGCTGATGACATAACCTCCAGACATGAAGGTATAACCAATGAGTGACCTTCTTCTGTCAAGATCCGCAGTAAAATCTGCATCACAAAATCCATATATCTTGAATTATGCTCCTTTCTTGTACACTATACATAAACCAGATGATCCTTTTATGTACCTAAGTATCCATTTGACAGCATTCCCATGATTTTTGATTGGGTTACTCATGAATCTGCTCACCATTCCACTGGATAAGCCAAGTCAGGTCTTGTACCTATCATACCATACATTAGGCTCCCTACTGCATTGCAGTATGGGATTGAGCTCATAAAATCCGAATCTCTGTCTAAATCATCTTCATCTGCTGCACATAGCTTGAAGTGAGCACCCAAGGGAGTATGTACTGCCTTAGCTTCATCCATCTGATAGCATTTCAGAACTTTCTTCCAGTAGTGTTCCTGTGATAGTTTCAAAGTCCTTTTATCTTTGTCTCTAATGATGTCAATGCCTAGAATCCTTCTTGCTTCACCCAGGTCCTTCATGTCAAACTTTGTGTTCAATTGATCTTTCGATGCTGAAATCAATTGTTTGTCCTTGCAGGCTACTAACATGTCATCCACATATAAAGTAGATATATGGATGTGCTTGAAGCCTGCTTGATGTAAATGCAACTATCATTCTTACTTCTTTGAAAGCCAATCTCGATCATGAAGTTGTTAAATTTTTTATTTCACTGTCTAGGACTTTGCTTCAAGCCATATAATGATTTCTTTAGTAGACACACCCAAGACTCTTTTCTTTTTTCCTTATGCCCTTCTGGTTAATCCATTAAGATCTTTTTCTCAAGGTCTCCATGAAGAGATGCAGTCTTTATGTCTAGTTGTTCCAATTCTAGCTCTTCATTGAGAATCAGAGACATCAAATACCTTACTAAGACATGCTTTACTATTGGTGAGAATATCTCATTATAATCCAAACCCTCTTTCTGTGAAAACCCCTTTGCCACGAGTCTTGCTTTGAACCTTGGCTTTTCTTTTCCTGGTATCCCTGGTTTCCTTTTAAAGACCCACTTGCATCCAACTGTTCTCCTTTGTTTTGGTGGTGGAACAAGCTCCCAGGTGAAGTTTTTATATAAAGAATCCATTTCTTCATCTGCTGCTACTTTCCACTCATCCTTGTACTTGTCCAACATTGCAGACTTGAAGTCAGGTGGCTCCATTTGTTCACCATCTTCATATACCATTAGGTTACACAATCTTCAAATCTCCTGGGGGCTCTTGTTTCTCTCATGTTCATGTCTCTTACTAGCTGATAGTTTTCAAGTTCCATTTGTTCTGATTCTAGCTCCCCTTCTGAATCAGTTTCTTCTGCTATTTGTTCTGGTTGGTACAGATCTTGTTGATTTGTTGTTTCTGGTGTATCCACCTGCGTGTTAGTACCTGAAACACTAGAAGTATCATCAGTAAAACCAAGAATAATATCCAGAAATTGAGTGTTCTTCTCTTTTGAGTCTCTTGAGCCAGTCAATAGATCTTTGTAACATTGATTTTCATTGAAAATCTCAATTTTTGACACAATGCAGTTCCTATCATCAAGTGACCAGATCTTGTAGCCTTAAACACTTGTTGGATAACCAATAAAGATTCTCTTCTTTGCTCCTGGCTGCAAATTGCCTTCATCACTATGAAAATAAAAAACACAGCCAAATTTTCTTAGATGACTAAGAACATGTGGTGTGTTAGACCACAGTTCCTCGGGTATCTTGTCTTCAACAGCTGAGGATGGGCTTCTGTTTATGAGATAAACCACCGTATTCGCTTGAGCCCGGAAAACCTTTGGTAAGCCTGATTCATTGAGAATACTCCTTACTCTTTCAAGAATAGTTCTATTCATCCTTTCCACAACACCATTTTGTTGAGGTGTATATGGAATTGTCTTGTGCCTTGCTATTCCATTTTCAGCACAATACCTGTCAAACACTACATTACAAAACTCAAGCCCATTGTCAATTCTTAGTTTCTTAACCTTAAGTTCAGACTGATTTTCTACAAGGGATTTCCATTCTGAAAACTTTTCAAAAGCCTGATCCTTTTTATTTAATAAATACACCCACACTTTTCTTGAATAGTCATCTATTATCATAGAAAATAGTGACATATTCCAAGTGATTCAGGTACACTAGGTGAACCCCATAAATCTGCATGAACATATTCAAGACATTTTGTGCTAGTGTGCTTACCTTTTTGGAAACTGTTTTTGTGAGTTTTACCAAAAATGTAGTATTCACAGAACTTAATGTTGGTTACATTCTCTTTGTCCAGATAGCCTTTACGAGTCATTGCATCTAGGCCTTTCTGACTTAAGTGACCAAGTCTACTATGCTAGAGCTTTGTCTCATCCTTGTTATCTGCAACATTAGCTTGTAATGATGACCAAGAAGAAAATACAGTTTCATGTCCTTCTTCCCTGTAGGAGAGTTTTATCTCCTTTCTTCACACTTAAGAGACCGTTCTCTGAGGATGCCTGACTTTCAAAAGTTCCTAGTGACAGTAGGTTTCTTGAGAAATTAGGTACATATCTTACACCTATGACAAAAACAAAGTTACCAAACACAGTTTCAAATATAATTGTACCAATACCTTTCACCTTTGATGTGGTTTCATTTGCCGTTCTTACTAATCCTGCGTCAAACTCTTTTAGGGTCGTGAACCAGTCCTTTCTTGAGGTCATGTGGTAGGTACATGCTGTATCCATAATCTATTTTTGGTCCAGTGCAGTGTCTTCGACTGAATTAGCTTCAGATACAGCAAGTGACTCGATGTATTCAATACCTACCACACCAGAAGTTTCATCTGTGGCTTGTTTATTTGCTACTTTTGTCTTCTTTGGGCAGTTTCTTTTGAAATTTCCTTTTTCTCCACAGCTTCAAGAGGTTTGTGCACTCTCTTTACCCTTCTCTTTTGCCTTTCCTTTTTCTTTACCTTTGTCTTTGTTCTTTGGCTTTCCTTTGGTCCCTGAATTAACATATAGGCCTTCACCTTGTTAGCCTTACCAGTAGAGCCTAATTCCAGCTGCTTTTAATTTATTGCATTCACAACTTCATCAAATGTCAGTGAAACTTTTCCATATCTCAAAGTATCCNTCATATCGCAAAGTATCCCGCAGGTGATCGAACTGCTTCGGAAGAAACATTAAGAGAAGGATGGACATGTCCTCATTTGAAATGGTAACCTTAAAATTCCCTAAGTCTGTAATTAGTCTCAAGAATATATCAATGTTATTCTCAACAGTTAAAGACTCATTCATTCTAAAGCCATAAAGACGTTGCTTAAGGTAAATTCTATTTGGTAGTGATTTAGACAGATACATTTTATCAAGAACATTGAGCATACCTGCCAGGGGCGGACGTACTCACATGCTAATGGTGTCAATTGACACCTATGGAATTCAAGAAATTAATAAATTTTAGTACAAATTTAATTGTAATTGATGAAATATTTTATAAAAATTAAGGTTTGACCCCAATAAATATATGTTAAAACTTGTAAATGACCCCATTAATTCATGTAAAATTTTCATCTATCATTATAACACTATATATTATTTTTATTATACTTAATTTTTTTTTTATTCTGACCCCAATAAAAATTATTTCTAGATCCGCCACTGATACCTGCTGCTGTCTTTTCTTTGATAATTTTACGTAGTACCTGATCGGTGACACCCATAATTATTGTGCTTCTAACCTTTCTCTTCTTTTCTTCTAGAGCTGAATCTTCCTTTTCCTTTTCAGAAGCAGTTGTCTTAGTTTGTTCTGCTCCATCATCTCCCTTTGATTCAGTGGCTTTGCTCAGTTCTTTTTGTTGAGCCTCCAAAGCCTCCATTAGTCCAAGAATCTCAAGTTTTGCCAATAGCTTCTCTTTCCACAGATTGTAGTCGATTGTCCCGTTGAATTTCTCCATCTCAATTCTTGCAGACACCATTGTATGGAGAAGATTAACAACACTGATCCGCAACCTTAGATCCAAACCTGGAGCTCTA
Organism: Iberis amara; assembly: GCA_900406375.1. NCBI lineage: Eukaryota > Viridiplantae > Streptophyta > Magnoliopsida > Brassicales > Brassicaceae > Iberis > Iberis amara. Next base: position 8,654 of record OVAV01002449.1, read on the forward strand.
ATACCACTTCTCGCGGTTGTATCTCAAATCAGACTCTGATCAACCTGTAAAAATTGACCATAAACTTTAAAACGAACTAACTATATGCATAAGCAATGAAATCAAATGCACTAAGAATCAACACATGATTTTTTCACCCAGTTCAAGAGCGTTAACTTCCCTACGTCTGGGCCGAGGATCTTCCCCCGGAATCCACTAAGAAAGAACTTGAACACCGTTACGATACGCCGGATTGTTTACCGGAACTATTCACACCGAATGATTCCTAAATCCTTTCCTATGTAACTAGAACAAAGACTACAAAATTGAACTTTGATAAAGCTTTCCCCAACTTCTCATTACCCCAAAATTATGAACTAAGACTTACTTATACTGATTCCAGCAACAAGATTCAGGTGCAACTCCCTTAACGGCTCTTAACATACTTTGATTTTAGATTCTTCAGTCCTGATAAAGATGAGCTGATACGATAACGTTTCTGACCTTAAGGCTAACCAGTAATCTTCAATTCAAATACACCGGTTTGATTTTACTGAACCACAACTTGGTTCAAATTGAGTAAATTAGTTTCCTGGTTTCCAAGTACCCACATTAAACTGACAAAATATTGTTAATTTATTTTTAAAGGTAAATGATACTATAAAATAATTTATTCAAAAAATATATTAATGGGTTTATAATGTGATATTATTTTTACGGATTAAAAGACATGATTTTATAATTTTTCACTTGAGAGAACTCAATCGTTTGTGTGGACAAACATGACAAATCTTCCTTCAAATAAAAATTAATAAACCACCACCACCACCACCACTTGATTCAAATCCCAAACTTACATATTGGCATCTACGATTAGAAACTTTTATGTATCTGGAACAAAATCACCACTTATTTGCTAGTTATTCTTCAAATTATTCATTATTAAACCCATTGGCTTTTAATATATATATGTATATATATGGTTGAATTCAAACATTATGTGTCTTAGTATGCAATTTAAGTATTAAAAAAGAAAAAGTCATAAATTCAGAGTAGCATATTTTCTTTGAATTTTATTATTGGATATTCAAATTCTTCTTTTTCCTCCTTTTAAATGATTTAATAGGAACCAATGACAGTTTTTAAATTTGAGAAGCAACAACATGCGGATTCCAACTAACAAAATATAAAACTAATGACAAGTAAGCCCAACATTCAAGAAGCTAAATTTTTTTACAAAATACTAAAAAAGAAACCATGTTAAATTCAGAATTTATTAGTCATCTTTTCTCAATTTCGATCACCAACATTTTCAATCATAAAATCTCGAATAACACAAACAATCCACCCATAATTAGGTTTGGGTGTTCGGATATCTGAACCCAATCGGGTTCTGATTTTTGACTATAGAATCCGTTCAAGTATTTTAGGACTTTGGATTTGATTTAGTTCGGTTCTCCTCAGGTTCGGTTCGGTTCGGTTCGGGTTCGGTTCGGNATTTTCAATTCGGTTTTGGGTTTTTGATTGAAATTGGATATAAAAATCCGAAATGATCCGAAATCACCCGAATTAATAGATCGATTACCACTTTTTCCATCATTAATCTCTGTGATAAATTCAAGTTTATATAATATGTAAACTCAAATAAATTTAGATGCAAAAAATATATAGTGTGATGTAATCACCATTATAACGTGCACCCGAATACAAGAAAAAAACATCTAGCAAAATTAAGCCTCGTAACTCAAACCAAATATTTTCTGAAGTAGTTATTTTTTAAGTAATCATGTATTATAAATAAGAAAAAAAACAAAACTTAGACTTGGACTTTGCACCATTCTAAATCAGTTTCGTAAATCAATTGAGATTTTGACTATAAACACATATTCTTATTAAATTGTGATGATAATATAATTTGAAGAGACTTGCCCATTCTAAATCAATATAATTCGAGCTGACTCTTCATTATATTAGTAAAATAGGTTAACAATAACTAGGAGATTGATTTTCTTTTCATAAGTTCCAATCCAATCGTTATAGTTTTTTTAAGTGATTCCGAACCAAAGTTGAAGAAATATTAATCGTTATATTTTTTAAGTGATTTCGGTTATTTCGGATATCCAAAATCGGTTTGAATATATCCGATCAGATTTGGATAAACGAACCAAATCAATATATTATCCATTCAGATATTTTACTCCGTTCGAATCCGATCTGAACCCAATTTTTCTGATTGATTTCGGATTCATATATGGGTTTCAGATATTATGCTCCTCTCTACCCCTAATGCCTGCTAAAATTCTTGATATTCAAATTCTTCTTCCCTTTTATATTAACTAACATTATATACAATCATCAAGGAAAATAAGGATGAATATCATGACTTTTTAAGTGTGATAATTTTTTCGTACGTATTAACGTGATTATTTTTTTTTATAAAGGTGCATTATATTTAAAAGCATCATTAAGAAATTTGCTTTCAATATACCGTCATTATTAAACATTTTACAAATTATGAGTTTATGAACCCCTATTAATTTAATAAGGGAAGTTAGCTTAACTAGGGCACATTTTAATA
>OVAV01002450.1:0-11210 GCA_900406375.1 Iberis amara
AAAAAAAAAGAGGAAGTGAGAAAGAGGGAAAAAAGGTCATGACCAGAAATCATTGGATGCTCTGTTAGGTATGGGCGCTTTGATAAAAAATGTATTTTAGCAGACATTGATCGATACCTCATAGGCAAGAACGCACTTTTTGTACTTAATTGAATTTAGAGAACTGAGTTAACAGTTGGCGGAGCAAGGATATTGATGAGGCATGCCTCTGTCAAATGACCCCATTTAGAGCAAGAGCAGCAACGTGGAGGAAGCCACGAGTAAAAGACATCAACATCGGCTATGAAGCCATATTTGTTATCCAGATGTACGCGTTGTGGAAGCTCCTTTGTTAAGTTTGTATTGATGAAGATACAGGCACTATCGAAACTATTGCAAGCCAATGTTAAAGGATGGATATGCTTCTAGTGTCCCACAGAGCTAGCCAACCACTGAAGTCCCTTAATCGTAAGGATTTTGGATGGTACATTTTGGAAGTCTACCCATAGTGGAATAGATTCAAGAGAGGGCTGAGAAGACAGAGCTTCGGGACTCCACTATGAAAGAATGACAGGAACCTCAGCATTACTCCAAAGTCCTCGTGATAATATCTTTTTTCAAATAGTTGGATCTGTGATTCTGAATTTGTAGGTGGTTTGATTGATAAGGTGAACATCAATCTTCAAATTTTTATTGCCGAAGGTCCATATCTTGTTCACAGTCACATGAACCTTAGCAACGTGTGGGACAAAATCAAGAAAAAGTCCTATAAGGAACGCATTCCAAAAGTGTTCGGAGTCTTCTAATATATCGTCAGGAAGATAGAGAGTAGTTTCGCCATTGATAATATGGGATTCAATACTGTTTTGAAAGCTTGTATTCAGGAGAGCTAGCAATTGAAGCCCAAGTTTGAGATGCAGCAGATGTGCGGTTAGAGCCAGATGGAGGGACAATGGATCCAGAAAGAGGAGGATCTCCATCTGAAGGAGCCGGCGGCGGCATGAAGGAGACGTAGAAGCTAAGGAAATCGCCCTAGAAGTCACCCTAGAGAGGTTTCCTTAAATGTTCTTTCTTTTTTCTTGTAAAAAGAAGTTAAAAACCAAAGATTTCTCTGTAAAAAAAACTAAGAAATTAATTTTACATGTGGTGCAAATCCATTCTTAACCTCTCTATACAATTTCTCTGCATATTCTTTTGTAATCCTCTAAAAAAATTTTATGATAATGGAAACATGATGGAACCTATGGATTGTTACAATGACGAATCTAGAACAATTATTAAATAGGTGCAATAACAGTAGATTAATAGACCATAAGAATATACTTTTCGTTTTAATAAAATTAATTGATTTGGACTATATAAATGATTTGAAAAATGTTATGCTTCGCCCATGCTATGGACCATAGCCAATGCATCAAAAGAAAAAAAATTTAAGAGAACGATATATAAACCTTCAACACTGGTGCTTACTTAATATATATCGATCTTAGAAGATCTTCAAAGGTTTTATATTGTCAAACCTAAAATAAAGAAATGTCCAAAAAAGTAAACTCCTAAGATTTCAAATTTCCGTCACAAATCACATACTTAAACCATTTCATAATGTAAAAGAATTATCTAACAAATGCAATACATGTTAAGACCCATATGCCAAAATCTAACCGTGACTTGATGTAAGAGGTGTTGGTTATACAATTCGCGGTGAAGAGAGATGGAATCATTAAACCTTGAGGGAGATACTAAAGACACGTAATTTGTTTAGGTACCATGAACACCTGACTTGGAACTTGACATTGTCATCCTTCCTTCCTTCTCGGGGTCCGAAGAAGTCCTCCATAACGTAAATTTTCTTAGGCTACACATATCAAATTAAAAATACTATTTTTGTTCAATAAATATTCATGGAAAGAATGGTAAACAATGAAGGCTTAAACATTCAAAAACAAACTTTATAACCAATATATACGGTAAGATTATTCGAAACTAAACAGGAAACCCACACTATGATATACATATATCTAAATCTAACAAACTTTACTAAAATCTCAACCATGGGAACAAACAATCAAATTACCAACAAAAAAAAATCATACATATTGCTATAAAGACAGTGAGGTTTAAGACGTCGGGAAGAGACACACAACACTCAAACACATAACCCTCAATAGAACAAACGAAAAAAAAAAATTAGAACAAAAGAAATTTTCATTGTTGGATTTGATTTTGTGCCTGCAACTTTCTTCCAGCATATGGATAAAACAGAAAAAAAAAAAAAAAAAAAAAACATAAATGCTAGTCTTTCTAAAAAGAAAATTCTACCAGTAAAGCATATCTAGTTGTTCATTATCCACTAACAGAAATAGGAAACTACCTCGGTTTAGCAAGTGGTCATATTGAAGCTTAGCCCACGCCGTATGTTGCTACCAACTTGATACACATGGAAAACACAACCGACACAACACATCTACCTCATGGAAAAATTTGTTGGAAGTGATCAAGTCTTCTTGTTTATTTTTTTAGAATTATATATTATATAGTTAAGTAACTAATTTATGTAAAAGCTATATGTATTATGTTGAAAAGGTACGTATAGAATTATTAAAACAGTTACATATGTGTGTCTGTGTCTCTACAATGAGTTGTCTTCTAGAGACGTGTCCCTTAGTCAAAGTGTTTCATGTAAACCTATAAATACAGTTAAATATATCTCTAATAAAGTGTGGTTTTCAGTTATAAGACTCAAACAAGAGAATACATTGAGTGTTTAAAAAAGAAAGTGTGACAGAAACTAAACCAGAGTAAAATTTGTGTTGTCCGCTCCTTAATAATTTTGAGAGTTCAAAGCTCTCCATGGTACCAGTGTTTATTAATTTAAGGGCCAATCAAAGTACAAAGATAAGCAAAAGATTTCGAGCAAAAGAGACAATGGCGACAATATCACAAGTGATTCTCATATTCGATGGAGATAAATATGATTTTTGGCATATTAAGATGACGAAATATGATTTTTGGCATATTAAGATGACCATCATTTTGAAGACGCGAGAATATTGGATGGTGGTGGAAGATGGAGTTCCAATCCAACCGGATCAAAATATTCACACACCCGAAGTGGTACAACAAAAATCTCAATGCAAAGAAGCATCAATGAAAGATATGATGGTATTGCAACTCATGCAAACAGCCGTGACGAACTCAATATTCCCTCGTATAGCAACGAAAACCACTTCAAAGGAGGCGTTGGATCTTATGCAATCCAAATTTTAAGAGTCTCCACAAGATTGATAAATCTACTATGGTTGAGAAGGGAATATGAAAACTTGAAGATGAATGAAGAAGAAACCATCAAAGGTTTTCACAGACAAGTTAATTGGTTAAGGAAATCAATTATGAGTTCATGGAGAAGGAAAATCAGATTATCAAATTGTGCAAAAGATTCTAATTTCACTTCTCGAAAGATTTGACAACGTAATGTCTGTGATGGAGCAAACGAAGGATCTAACTTTGTTTTCGGTAACAGAGTTTATAGGAACTATGAAGGTACATGAGAAATGTGTGTTATCTCAAAGTGAAAGCATAGTAGAAGGAGTTCTATGCAGAAAATAAACGTGAAGACAAGGCCAAGAAATGGTGTGGCATTTGCAGACGTAACAATAACAATGAGAGTGATTGTTGGAAGAAGAAGAACAACAAAGTGCTCTTTCGAAACAAGTGGCAAATAATGGAAGAAAATGTTTTGTGTGTAACAAACCGGGACATTTAGCAAGAAACTGCAAAGTGAGAAAAGCTGAGGGAGCAGATCTAACTCTTAAAGATGAAGATGTTGAAGAACAAGAACAACACATGTTGTTCATTGCAATGGAAGTTTCACCACATATCGCAAGAGACAATGAATGGTTGGTGGATGGTGGTTGCACAAATCACATGATAAAAGATGTGAAAGACTTCACAAGATTACATAAAAGCATCAATGTTTCGATAAAAATTGGAAACAAAAATGTTGTAATCACGACAGGGAAAGGAGATATCCAAGTGATGACAAGCTAAAGAGAGAATATCATCAAAGAGGTGTTTCTAGTGTCAAGATTCAACAAAAATGTATTGAGTGTTCCTCAAATGATATCAAATGGATATGGAGTCTTATAGGAAGACAATAGATGTCCCATCCATGATCTTCAAGGGAGAAGGATATTGAACATAAAGATGAAGCATAAGAGTTTTCCATTTAGATGGAGTGACTCGAAGGAAAATGTCTTACTTGCAAAAGAAGAAGAACTCAACAAGGTGAAGGTTGAAGAACTAAGGAAGAAGCTTGGAGCAAAACCGAGATATGATTAAGGAGTGTTGGAATATATATCACGTATAATATAAAGTTACATTTAGGTAAGTTAGTTATTTTTTTAAGAGTCACAAATTTTCGTATAGGTGTGTTTTTTCATTTACAGAGTCATGTATCAAAACATTGTTTCATCTTGTATAAATAGTAGATCGACTATAGTTATAAACGTGTCAGAGAGAGTGTAACACATATTTCATACTTCAAATTAATAAAGTTCAGATCCTAAACGTGTTCTGTTGTTCTTGTTCTTTCTTCAATTTCATACTCTGTTTTAACAGAGATTTCTGTTTTAACAAAAGTTCAGTGTGGTATTAGAGTTATGGAGACAACAATGCATTAAATTATTCCAGTCTTCAATGGTGAATCTTCTGGTTTTTAGAAAATCAAGATGATAACCATCTTGAAAACACAAAAGTTGTGGGATGTTACCAAAAATGGAGTTACGTTAAATCCGTCTTATGAAAAGTCACCGAAGTCAACTAGAGAAAGAGATGATCGAATGATGAAGGATATTATGACTCTTCAGATGGTTCAAAGTGTAGTTTTGGATTCAATATATCCGAGAATCGCTCCCGCATCAAACGTAAGAGAAGCTTGGAACGCTTTGGAAATGGAGTTCCAAGGAAGTCCACAAGTAAAGATGATTAATCTTTAGACTTTGATAAGAGAATATGAGAATCTAAAGATGAAGGTAAGTAAAACTATAAATGATTTCACAACCAAGTTGATTAAGATAAGTAATCAACTAAGAGTTCATGGTGAAAATAAGACCGATTATCAATTGGTTCAAAAGGTTCTTATCTCTTTTCCACAAAAGTTTGATAGCATCGTTGTTGTCCTTGAACAAACAAAGGATCTACCAACTCTCTCTATTACATAGATGTTAGGTACCTTGAAAGCGCATGAAAAGCGCTTAAGTCTCCGAGAAGAACGAATCAATGAGTATGCGTTTTATGGAGAAAATCTTGGTTCCAAAAAGGGAAACAAGCAAGAGCTGGAACACCATGAGAGCACTAATAAGTGGTGTGGTGTGTGCAAAAGAAAAAATCACACTAAGGTCGATTGTTGGATAAATGAGGACAAAAGTGGTCCGCATGAGAATGCGAAAGAGGAAAGAAAATGCTATGTGTCCAAACAATGAGTTACAAATCCTTATAGTGGTTAATGGGTATGAATTAGAGGTCCTTGATGAAAAAATGGTTGAGAGAGAAGAAAAAGAGCCTCAGCCAATGTTTTAGGAACTCATGGTCTTATCCCTGAATTCGTTAATGGATTTACATTCTGGAATGACAACAAAATTATGTGAGTTCATTGGCAAGACATACGTCATCGTTATATTGGACAGCGGCGCATCGCATTATTTCATTGATCCAGAAGGATAGAGGGTTAGAACCAAAGGTAGGAACCTTTGGCTCTGATACCATATGATATATGATCGGTGGTTGAGGATCCTAAGTGTTGCATGAAGATGGAAAACCGTTGTTGAACTAAGGTCACTCTCAACATATTATAATAGATGAGGGTGAATAAAGTGGATCGGTAGACGCCACAAAAGAGATGGAAGTATTGTTATAAGTTTGGAACAGTCAAGCTTCAAGGATTCTCACACAAGAAGGTTGGAGCATTTTTGGTTCTTCCAAAACGAAAACTAGGATTTTAGTTCATTGAACTTGAGTTTTACATGCTAAGAAAAGACTTTAAATAGTCCAACAGCAAGGACTTTTTAGGGTCAAAATTCATTACAAAAAGAAGGACTAAACTAGAGTAAAAAAAAACATACTCGAAAAAAAACTCAAAAATAAAAGACTAACGGTCAAATCGTACAAAATAAGAAAAAAACTCGTTATTTATTCAAATTCAAATGCATACCTTAAATATATTAGTGAGGTCTCCATATATGTTTTTAATTGACTATAAACTGGTCTTGAAATGGTGAATAATGAAACTTCATGAATTTCTTGAAGAATCGGCAAGAACAAATTTGTTGAAATCTTATATTGTTCTTAAGGGATTTCTAGCATTTTCTTGTTAATCTCTTCCTCATAGAATTCTTCATACTCTGTCAGTGTAATGAAATTCTCTACAGGCTTGTTGAACTTCTCCCTCAAACGTTTGGTTCGTGATATTGTTCTCGGTGTTTGCTCCATGGTTATTATATTGATGACTTCCTCATATTATCTTTGGTTGATTCTGCTGTCCTTATCAAACCATCTCTCAGCAAGTTGGCATCTCGCGTGTCTTGGCCTCTTCGTTTTGGGTCAGCGGTTGCAAGATTGAGGCGGCAGCGCATCTTCTTGAACGGCTAGTGGTCTTCTAGTTGGTTTGATGATGGCTGAGAGGTGAACGTCAGGCGCAACGACATCTCGTTTGATGTTGGGTTGGCGGCAGCGGCACGTGTGGCCGGTCTTCTTCTCTTCCTTCGTTGCTGACAGTGGCGGGAGTAAACATCAGTCTTTCAACAACTAAGTTTCTTTTTCCAATAGAAGGTGTCCTAGTTCTTTTTGGACTAGAATTTTTTTTTCTTTCTTAGTGTTTGGGTTCAGGCACAGTAAATTAGAGGGAATTGATCATTTCTTCTCTTTTCTAAGATCTAATGTATTTAGGACATTTTATTTATTTTTTGGACCCAGATTTACCTGAAAAGCCTGTAACTTTTCATTTTGTCAAATGAAATATTTACAGTCTGATAAAAAGAAATTAAAAAATGGTTTCTTCCGTAATGTTAAAAAGTCAGAACAAATTTTCGTCTTGTTGCATTAATCTATGTGTAAAGATCAATGTCTTTGTTCATATCTACTATACATTATATACACTATGCTATATATGCAAGTTGCTTTAAAGAAACAATATATCCCAAAGACGTCGAATCATCTCTAACTGTCGCAGGACCTTCTCGAGCCACCGTAGCCATCCGATTTGTGGGTGATCTTGGAGGAGATGCATAAAGTACTGATGCATCGAGGATTTCTCTATGTGCATTTTCGAGATCTTTAGAGATTCTATGTGCTTGAAGAGCTGTTATGTAAAGTCCCGTAGCTAAAAAGACCGTTAGTAGCGAGAAGACTCCAGCAGCTGAAAACAAGCCTTGTCGGATTACAAGACAACTAGGTTTTGGTTTGGACCAGTTGCTTAGATGTCCTGATTCCACACTAAGTCCCACCAATAGTAGAACCTCTCCAACACCAAAGCAAAGCCTTATAGGAAAATAATATAATTAAAATCATCACTACTGAGAAGTGAGAACCACATAATTTTTAGTTTTAAAGATAGATGTTTATGATCATATTGTTAAGTGATATTACCTATAATCATATATAAATTCTAGATTTAAAATTTTTGGTTTTTACTTATGTAAAAAAAGAGAAAAGAATAATGAATCCATTTGATACCCCATATCACACGTAAAATAAGTCATTCAATGATATTGCGGCTTACGATATGAAGTTTGAGTGATATATCTAAAATGAAATAAGAATAAGTTTACATACCATGTTGAAACGAAGAAGCAGGCTGCTTGAAAAGTGAGCCTCTTGGCAGAAACAGAGTCAGGATCCCATGTAGCCAAAATAAGCGGCGGCGATGCAGTAACTGCGATTAGTAAGTACATATGCAATCCCACAATCGCCACCGCTAGTCCCACGAACGCTATCGTACCGCACAATAACGGTGTTTTCCCGCTACTGTTGTACACGCACGTATTGCTTCCCCATGTCACCTAATTGAAAAAGTATTATTAATAGACCGTTATAGGTAGAGTCATGCTACCTTTATACATTATTGGACATTTACCTAAAACCATTAAGCAAAATCTTGTTTTTTAGATCATTTTGTTTAATTTTAGTTGTATTAAATTTTATTATTCTTTAAAATTTGATCGAACTTATCTTACTAATTTCAATATTTTGATTTGGATCTTTGGTTTTATATTCTAAATTTTCTTTTCATTTGTTTACTTTAACATTTTAACTAATTATTTATTTAAATAAAATATTTTTTAAAATTATTATTGTTCAAAGCTTCTCATTGCATACCCACGGCACTTGTTATAGCAATGATAGAACTATATAAGTCAGAGTTTTATTTTTTAATAAATTACTAGGTTCCTTTATCAATTCCGGTGTATAGGTTTGGTCTAAACATTTCTTATGACTTTTGTAGATTACGTTTTCTCATGTCAAAAATAAGATTCAAATTCATGCCAGCTGAACAACTAACTTGGCTTAATTGGGTTTCAGTTGTACGTTACTATGGTTTAATAATGTACCTGAGATCTCGTGGCTTCAGCATAGAGACAGAGAACAAAGCAAGAGAGACCAAAGATTATGGTCAAAACCATGACGAATATACCGGTTTTGCTACTGAGATCGGTGGTTTTGGGGTTTGGGACAAGATCTAGATGGGTTACAGCTCGTATTCTTGCTCTCGGCATGTCTCTTCTCATTGTCTTGCAGATAGTAATCAATGGTACATATTTTTGAAAGTGATTTTCCTTTGATTTTTACATTATATTATATAAATGTGAGTCCCTGAAAGTTGGAAGAAAGGAAAAAAGATGAGGAGAATAAGTGGAATTGCTTCATGGAAAGGTTGCTTAACGGCCAAAGATTCCAAGGTTCGTTATCGGATTTCTCTATAACAAACTACTATATGTTATTTTGGTATGATTTAAATTAACCAATGATGTGTAAAAAATATAATGTGACGAGGGTCCGTTAATGGTGTCCTAGTTGGATTATTCTTTTCATACAGTATAACATTGCTTTCCTTTTTGTTCATACAAAGGACATCGAACAATACATTTTCATTATCCTTTTTTATTAAAAAAGTTTTCAAATTGAAATGGTGACAAAATAAGAGACTAGAGAAGCCCAATCTCAATTTTTAGATACATTAGAGAAAATAAAGCTAACAAAATGAACAACTACAAGGTTAAACCCATCGAGGGAGTCGATTGCATCTTTTATTTGTCCAAACTTGATATAATTGTTTTTGTATTTTAAAAACTTTCATAATATTATGACTAAGCAAAGATGCTGATATTTGATACTAATGATCTAGAATTTGTTGATGTCATATAATAGGATTCCATGGATATACACCAAGATATGCAGAATGACTTTGAGTTGAAGAACGACATCCAAATTAGACATAATAATGAAATCGCCATTTTGGAAGTTGTTTGACATACCATTATCTCACTGTCCTTTTTCATCAAAGTTGATTAACGCACTTTTGTGTCGTCAGCTAGTTACAAAAAGGAAATATGAGCTCTAGACGCTTTTCAGAAGGCATGCAATGTTGAAATATTATATCATATCACATATAATATAAAGTTACATTTAGATAAGTTAGTTATTTTATGAAGAGTCACAAATTGTATTCGTATAGGTGTGTTTTTTCATTTACATAGTTATGTCCTTTCAAAACATTGTTTTTTATTGTATAAATAATAGATCGAGTCTAGTTATAAACGCGTCAGAGAGTGTGTAACACATATTTCATACTTCAAATTAATAAAGTGTAGTTCCTAAACGTGTTCTGTTGTTCTTGTTCTTTCTTCAATTTCATACTTTTTTTTAACAAATATTTCTGTTTAAACAAAAATTCAACATGGTAGCAGAGCTTTATAGATTTAAGGGCCAATTGAAGCACAAAGATAAGCAAAAAAGTTCAAGTAAAAGAGACAATGGCGACAACATCACAAGCGATTCCCATATTCGATGGAGATAAATATGATTTTTGGCGTAGTAAGATGACGACCATCTTGAAGACGCGAGAATATTGAACGGTGGTGGAAGACAGAGTTCCGATCCAACCAGATCAAAATATTCACACGCCCGAAGTGGTACAACAAAGAACTCAATGGAAAGAAGCATCAAGGAAATATATGATGGCATTTAAACTCATGCAAACCATCGTAACAGATTCAATATTCCCTCGTATAGCATCGGGAACAACTACAAAGGAGGCGTGGGATTACTGAATCCGAATTTGAAGGATCTCCACAAGTAATATTGATAAATCTACAATCTTCGAGAAGGGAATATGAAAACTTGAAAATGAATAAAGAAGAAATCATCAAGGTTTTCACATACAAGTTAATTGATTTAGCAAATCAATTAAGAGTTTATGGAGAAGAGAAATCAAATTATCAAATAGTGCAAAGGATTCTAATTTTACTTCCCGGAAGATTTGGCAGCATAGTGTCTGTGATGGAGCAAACGAAGGATCTAACTTTGTTGTCGGTAACAGAGTTGATAGGAACTTTGAAGGCACATGAGAAACGTGTGTCATCTCGAAGTGAAAGCATAACAAAAGGCGCGTTTTATGGAGAAAACAAACGTGAAGATAAGGCCAAGAAATGGTGTGGCATTTGCAAACGTAAAAATCACAATGAGAGTGATTGTTGGAAGAAGAAGAACAACTAAGGTGTTCTTTCGCAACTAGTGGAAAATAATGACAAAATGTTTTACGTGTAACAGACCGGGACATTTACCAAGAAACTGCAAAATGAGAAAAGCTGAAGGAACATATCTAACTCTTGAAGATGAAGATGTTGAAGAACAACACATTTTGTTCAGTGCAAGTTAAGTTTCACCACATATCGTCAAAGACGATGAATGGTTGGTGGATAGTGGCTGCACAAATCACATGTCAAAAGATGTGAAACACTTCACAAGTTTAGATAAAAGCATCAATGTTCCAAAAAAAATTGGATAAAAGAAGTTGTAATCACGAGAGAGAAAGGAGATATCCAAGTGATTACAAGCCAAGGAGAGAAGATCATCAAAGAGGTGTTTTTTATGTCGGGTTCAACAAAAAATATATAGAGTGTTCCTCAATTGATATCAAATGGATATGGAGTCTTATTTGAAGACAATAGATGTCTCAT
>OVAV01002451.1:0-11207 GCA_900406375.1 Iberis amara
ATCAGGTTTTATTAACGTCGATGTTTGTTTCAATTTGTTTTTTGAATTTTTATTTTATAGGCTGAAGTGTCATAAGAAGAAAAGCTTACGTGTCTGATTCTTGTGAGTGTAACTCACTCTTTATATATTAGATAGATTGGGCAACAGCCCAAGACCATATATATTTACTCTTAATTAATTATTTTAGGCCAAAAATTCTAAAATTTGTATTGTCATTTAATTTCAAACATGCCTTATACATTAAATTTGACCCTAATTAGTTTCAATAATGAAATAAACCATATTTTATTTGTCCTAGGCTTCCAAAAACATAGACACAACACTGTCTTTTTATAAACCATTTTGAGATTTGAACCATCTTATCGACTACGATCAAAAGTGTCATATCGTTAACAAGTAGGCCTGTAATCTTCAGATTGTAGCGCTTCTTTCTCTGTTTGACCTTGTCAGATCCCAACTTGATCGTGATCCTTATAGGAACTGAACCTCCATACTCTAATGTTCATGCATTGTGAAAAAAACCTGGATGTTGACAACAAAAATCATTTGAATTGTCACATCGAAATTTGTTCTGCCCGTCGATGTGATGGAAAATCTTCTTAAATTTGGTCGTGTTCTTGTCGACTATCTCTCTTTTTGTATTCACAACCGAATCAATCTGGGACTTAGAAAGTCTATCGCTTTTGGAATCATTATATCTTTTTAGCTTGGCATAATGTAGCTTTAGCTTCTTCCGGTTAAACAAAGAATTTTCACTTAAGCGAGCGAAATAAACCTTTAAAATGTCGACTTTAGTTTTTGAAGCATATGTGAGCTGAGCATTCTTAGCTTCAAGCTACTCGACTCATATCCTCAAAAAAAGATTTCAAATAATTACAAGAGTTCCACTGGCTGTTTTAGTAGCCGCTAAGCCAACTAGCTTAGACTGCCGAGTTCCACATGAAGGAAGGACTTGTCGGCTTGCTTTGGCTTCTCACACATCTCTTTTCTTGGCTATATTGTACTTCGTTGATCTGTTTAACTGTGCCTTTACTCCTACTTTTTGTTCTTGGTTCTTTCTGGTTCACAACTCTGAGATTATACATACACTTATGCATATGCAAATTATGACTCTATATGTAAATAAGCTACATGAAACATAAAAAAACATAATCCAAACCCTAGAACCTATCAAGTTAACTAAGAGAAATAAAAGGTAAAAATGCAGTAAAATCCCAACATAACAACACCTTTTTTGCCTTTTTCTTTTCCTCAACATCACGAAAGACCGACAAAGAAGTTTGAAAGCAAGAGCTCAAAATATGTTAGAGACTTTCAGCGAATGAATTCAAGATTAGACCGCAAACTCGCAAAACAACCTCTACTCAAACAAGTTAGCCATGCTCATTGGTTTTTCAAATAAAATTTATAAGATGCACTTGCACGTACAACACGGAAACAAAAATTTTTTTGTCGTCAGTGAGTTTAACGACATTTTCATGAATTTTTGATGTAGCATTTGTGTTTTATGTAACTCGTCTTTTTGGTTAAAAGAAAGTTATATATGATATACTCCCTGGGTTTTTAATTATAGCATGTTTTATAGTTTTCACATATATTAAGAAAATAATTAATTTGTCACCTTAAATGTAACATTTTTTTCTCAAACCAAATTTCCACAACTTTAAGCCAATATAAATTCAATATGTTCATTGTTTTCAATCAACATTTGTTCATTTTATAAAAAGTTTGCATTGAAAATCAAAAATATCTTCTAATTTGAAAAAAGAAAAAAATATGAAAAATCTTCTAATAAAAAACAGAGGGGGTATATGTTTTTTATAATCTAGTTTTGTTGGCTATTTGATGGAGTTATTGTGGGTTTCATCTCTTTAACATAAGAAAACTACTTACCCGTCCGACTTCCCTGTTAACTAGCTTACTAAGGGCACATTACTATAAAGATGGTAGTTTCCTTAATGCCTGTCCGAGAGTATGGTCATCCTATGCTTGGCAATCGATCTGCTATGGTAAGGAATTACTCAAAAAAGGCTTACGCACTGATATAGGGAATGGGGAATCAATTCAGATTGGTTATGAACCTTGGTTACCTACAACCCCTCCAAGACCTGCAAGAACTAGGATCGAATCTAAAAGCCTTCCTGCTAAAAGTTTGTACGACACGGTTTCAAAAAGATGCGATGAGACGGCCTTAGCTAGACGCGTCCATGAAAATGATCATGAGCTTATCAGGAAATTATATATTCCCTTTGAGCCCGGTATGGATCGATACTTATGGCATTATACAAACCATGGTTCTTTCACTGTAAGATCCGCCTACCGATTGGCGCTCTCATCTGGGAATCACGAAACAACAACTTAGCCTATTTTATTTACAAATCTGGAGCTAGCAACCAATAAATGGAAATTACCTATTGCTCCCAAGCTCAAGCATTTTCTCTGGCGGCTTAGCTTAAGCACCATTCCAACAAGTTATAACTTGGCAAGGCGACGTATCTCAAATAATTTGATATGTCCACGATGTTGTTATTCTGACGAAACAAATGAACACCTATTTTTTACTTGTCCATATGCAACTGGCGGATGGCGATAGATGGGACTAAGCTTACCAGAGTTGTTTAATCAATAGGTTCCTTTCTCAGATAAATTGGCTCATTTTATTAAAATATATTCAGGCAACCAATCCAATATGGAAGCTTGTTTGTTACCTTTATAGCTCTTATGGCACCTTTGGAAATCACGAAACACTCTCATCTATAATAAGGTAACTTTGGACATTCCTGAAGTTATATTAAGAACCCGTTGAGATGTGAATGAGTGGATTCGGTCCACTTCGGTTCCTCCCATTACCATACCTACTAAGAACCAGACATGGCGACCTCCACCTCCCTTGTGGGTGAAGTGTAATTTTGATGCTTCGCATCGGATTAGAGTACGTGGCTACGAACCACGGTGTCGGGGGTTAGAATCCCTCCTCGCCCACATTTACACGTGCGCCAAAGTTTTTCAGAGGAGTCCATCACGCGTATCAATTGATTGAACAATTAGATTATTGGAGTTTTCGGATTATTAGTCGGGAATCTCTGGATCTATGCTTATTTTCAACTCCCCGAAGAATTTCGTCTACCTTCTTTCAAAAAGCTTTCGGCTTCAGCGGTTCATCGGGTCCGGGTAGAGACCAAAGGTCGCTTGGGTAATGTACCCTTAGGATTGGGATGGATTATTAGGAACTCTTTAGGACGATTTTTGAAATGTGGTGATAGGTGATATGAGGGAAGACATACAGTAGAAGAAGCAGAATTTTTTGCGTTAATATGAGCGACCCAATGTGCTTATAATTTCAGACATAATCGAGTAATTTTCAAATGGGATAATGTGACCATTATACATCTGCGTAATTCAACCGCTGATCACCCACGATTTCGTCATTATACTCGGACTTTCCGTTACTGGGCATGAGACCGGTCCTAGCCAATTGTTGACCGGAAGCAAAAAATAAATAAAGAAAGGCTTTTTTAAAAAAAAATATATGAGAAAAATATCAAAGGGACTCGAACCCCTTCTTAAAAGGCATGAAACTTATATCCTAACCAATAGACTAAAGCAATTAATACAAAAGACGTGGCCGAAAATTCTATATATTATTAACGGCCGCAAACATGTGCTTTTGCTGTTTTTGTCAAAGAATCGGTACTGACATGCAAGTACAATATCAACTCAGAATAGCTAATGTAAGTGCAGATTTTTTAACAAGAATTGCTGTAAACGAGATATGGAAATTTTACATTGTTGTCCTTTACAATTGCAAACATTTGTAAACAATGATTTACTCTTTTTTTTTTATCGTCTATTGGAATATTATAAAACCGAGAGGAATACATTGCCCACAGATTTTGGCTATGTGAGCCCAAAAACTCGGGAGTCATTGCCCGACATACCGGGAGTCATTGCCCGACAAACCGGGAGTCAAGATGAAATACTAAGACAAACAACTAAAAGAACTTGAAAAAACTAAACCAATTTAGATCTAACGAAACGCAAAAACAGAAATCAGCTTCAGCCAAGCAGGAGACAAATGTCGAAAGAGCTCGTCAAACGAGACAACAAGACACTCGGAGAGAAAACTGCTACAAGTCCTCACTATGATTCGGTAGACTTCAGAAGATAACACCTTGCACTTCAGGAGAAAGGCAAACACAGAACCTCTAAAGAGGATTGGAAACCGATGAAAATGGCAATGCCAGAAACGTCGACAAGAAGCGACTCAAAGCCGGGATGAAGAAGGCAAGAATCCGCCAGGCCTCGAGCTAAATCTGAC
The DNA here is from genome assembly GCA_900406375.1 of Iberis amara. Classification (NCBI taxonomy): domain Eukaryota; kingdom Viridiplantae; phylum Streptophyta; class Magnoliopsida; order Brassicales; family Brassicaceae; genus Iberis; species Iberis amara. The sequence goes on from OVAV01002451.1 coordinate 4,319, forward strand.
CTTTAATTCTAGCAGAGGAAGCTGAAAACACAGCCGCCTAGCCGGTTTACCACAAACAAATTGCGATAAAAGACCGATCCGAACTAGGCCTAAGAAGCTGAAAACTGAAATATAAGCACCAAGAGATCCAAACCAGAAGCTTTCCACAAAACACAAAACAAAGACTACAAGGTAGAAAAGAAAAAGATCTAGCTAAAAACCAGCACCAAATCAAGCCTCACGAGACAACCAACAACGCTTGAAAACGATCCACCAAAGCAAGAACCTTGACCAACACAACATTCATACCTCATACCCAACGAACCAAACCTGGATATAGGCAGAAGGAGAGAAGGGCTCGGGATCCTCTGAGAGAACCGAGAGAAGCAAGAGACTGGCGCCGAGAAGAAAAGCTGATGGGCTTAAAGACGGAGACCCACCAGAGACGCAGAAGGAACGCCGAGACCGTCGACGCACACGCACCCGACAACGACGACTTCTAACCAACGGTGGAGACTACGCTTTACAACCCAGCCAGATCTGGTACAAGGCGAGCACAGATCTAACCACCACCGCACTCCGAAAGAAGGAAGAGAACTAAAGACAAACCGCGGGACCGGTCCCGGCGCTGAGTTAGCCACCGGCGGCCGGTCCGAAAGCAAGCAGATCTCCTTTTTTTCTTTTTAAACGGCGGCTGTTACTAGAGAGAAACTAGGGCTTTTTTGTATATATTTTTTTTCTTTAACAATGATTTACTCTAATCAATACTACTATTTTGGTTGTCGTAAAAAAGAAGAAGGAAACGTTTGCAATAGGTCAAATGAATATATCACACTTTTTGGGCTAGATTAAGTTTGGAAATCCGACGGTCCTCCATCACCCCCTCTATTAGATCTGACATGGTGCATTAAAAGATCCTAATGCTACCGGCTATTACCAGTTAACACGGTCACATTATGAGGTCACTAAACTCATATAGCGTCCAGATTCATAGCTTGCCGATAACCGGTATGTCCCGTAGTCTTCTCAAAATCATTCTCCTTCGCGTCCACATGACTCTATTTGTTTCATCTTCTTTTGCCTCTTACCAAATCCACAGAAAAAGCGAATTGAGAAACTTAGAAATTTTTAACATATTCGTCTTCTCCATTAAAGCTCCCTTTCTAGCTTCTCTAAGATCCGTGTTCCAATTTTGTATGGATTTGAATCGCTCTCATGCTAATTTTTCGTTAGGGTTTGGTTGCGCACGGGCATCAATGACTCCGAGTCCGAGTCCAAGAACTCCGATTGCAGATGATTCGATTAATCTTCAAGTTGATCCGAGTTTTCGATCTTTGCCGACCACTTTTTCTCCTATTCCTTTGCAATTACTCGAACAAAAGGTTGAGAAGATCACCGTCGAAGAGCCAAAGAAAGATGGAGATGAAAAAGAGGACGAGCACTTCCGAATTTTAGGGCACCATATGTGTCTGAAACGGCAGCGAGATTGTCCACTTTTAACTCAAGCAAAACATCCAAGGAGGTCGATAGGTGACACGAATCTGGAATCGAGGCGTGAAGCCGTTCGAGCTTGGGGAGATCAACCTCTTCATTTGGCGGATCCAGATATCCACGATATTATGGAGAAAGAGAAACAACGGCAAGTGAAGGGAATTGAGCTGATTGCTTCTGAGAATTTTGTATGTCGAGCAGTAATGGAAGCTTTAGGAAGTCACTTGACGAACAAATACTCTGAAGGCATGCCTGGAGCGAGATACTACACAGGGAATCAATATATCGACCAGATTGAGAATCTATGTATCGAACGAGCTCTTAATGCGTTTGGTCTTGATTCTGACAAATGGGGTGTTAATGTACAGCCGTATTCTTGTACTTCTGCGAATTTTGCAGTTTACACCGGACTTTTACTGCCTGGTGAACGGATTATGGGGCTTGATTCTCCATCAGGAGGTCACATGAGTCACGGATATAGTACACCAGGTGGTAAGAAAATCTCGGCTGCATCAATCTTCTTTGAGAGCTTTCCTTATAAAGTGAATCCTCAAAGTGGATATATTGATTATGATAAGCTTGAGGATAGGGCACTTGACTACCGCCCCAAGATTCTTATATGTGGAGGGAGTTCATATCCTAGGGACTGGGATTTTGCAAGGGTTAGACAAATCGCAGACAAGTGTGGAGCTGTTTTGATGTGTGATATGGCTCACATAAGCGGCCTTGTGGCAACTAAGGTTTGAATCACCTACTACTTTTATTGATGTGTTGATACTCAATGGTTTACATAGAATGTCTAATATTGGACATTTTCATTTGGTTTGGCCATGTATATCGTATTTACAAAGAGAATACTGATTTCTGGCACTTTGAAGTTTATTTAGCTTAGGTTGGGACTGGGGACTAAGTAGTTTTGTAACATATAGTTCAATAACTTTATATTGTTTACTACTTTCTAGGGAAAGCCCTCCTTTGCTGTGGTGAGTTTGAAGTGATTAGTAGTTAAAAACTTCTTATAGATGGTGAATAAGAAAGTTTACATTTGAGAATATGAGAGACATAATGTACTTTCTAGTTTGATGACATTTGTTATGGTTCTGCTTCAAGAAACTCTGTTTCTGAATTTGGTTTGGTCTCACCTACAGGAATGTTCAAACCCATTTGATTACTGTGACATAGTTACCTCAACTACCCACAAAGGTCTTCGTGGTCCTAGAGGAGGTATCATTTTCTACAGGAGAGGTCCAAAGATAAGAAAGCAAAGCCATTACTCTAGTCACTGCGAAACTTCAACACTTTACGATTTAGAGGAAAAGATTAACTTTGCCGTTTTCCCATCGCTACAAGGAGGTCCTCACAACAACCATATCGCAGCTCTCGCCATTGCCTTGAAACAAGTTGCTACTCCAGAGTACAAAGCTTACATACAACAAATGAAGAAAAACGCCCAAGCTTTGGCATCAGCTCTGCTTAGAAGAAAATGCAGACTAGTTACAGGTGGTACAGACAACCATTTGGTGCTGTGGGATCTCACTCCTTTGGGATTAACCGGTACTAAATCACTCAACCTACCTTACCAGTCATTAATCCAAATTTAGAGGTTTGTCTCTATTTTGCAGGGAAGGTCTATGAAAAGGTGTGTGAGATGTGTCATATCACCTTAAACAAGACTGCTATATTTGGAGACAATGGTGCAATATCACCTGGTGGTGTAAGGATTGGGACACCGGCGATGACAACCCGGGGCTGTATAGAGTCTGATTTCGAGACAATAGCGGATTTTCTGATAAGAGCAGCTCATATAACGAGTGGATTGCATAGAGAACATGGGAAATCACACAGGGAGTTTGTGAAAAGTCTATGTACCAACAAAGACATATGTGAGCTTAGAAACCAGGTTGAAGCATTTGCTTTGCAGTATGAGATGCCTGCATCTCAGTTTAGAAATGAATGAAGGAAGGAGAAATCCACACAACTGCTTTCTTTGGTAAAGGCGTTGGTTGAATTTATCTTCCGCATACTTTTTGTTGAGTACTATCCTCTGTATATTATTGTAACTATTTGTTTATCCTGGGATTGATTTTGCATACTTTCTTCATTGTTATTTTCTAGTCATTTTGATAGATGGGCATAATAACATATATACATGCTTCTACACAGTTACTTCTGACTTCTCTTGGATGATTTCATATAAGTTAAAATTGTTATTAGTTTCAGACTTCATTTGACCCGAAGTCCTTTTGAGTCAACAGATGCAACAATATTGACGAAGGCGATAAAGGTATTTATTGATGAATATGATGGAATTGCTCTTCCTAATGCATCCAGTGAAGAGACCCAAGTTGGTGAGGATACTGATTTTAATGAAGAAATTGAAAATCAGACATCTGCCATGAAGAATGATGGTGATATGTTTGTTGAAGAAGAGAGTTGAGAAGTTCATGATAAAAACATTGCATGGTGAGCACACAAGGTAATAAATGAGAGGTCATTTATAAGATGTTCCTAAATGACATTAGAAAAAAAAATCTAATTTGAAGCCAAAAGTTATGCAACAAGTCGAGAAGTGTCACAATTTATCCACTGTCGTGGTCAGAAGTTCTATGGATGAACCATGATTAAATCAGCCACTAAATTCCGAATATAGTTAAAAATCAAAATAATATAAACACTAAGAAAATAGATTACATAACACTAAAACCATATTACATAAACACTAAGATAATCTTATGAGTGAAGTAAAAATATATACACAACTCATGTTGAATCTATGAATACACTCATGTTGACAATAAATAAAAATCACATAGCACATAAGAAAAAGAATTCAAAATCTATGAAACATAACTAGTAAAACAATCCAACACTTACAAAAGCTTCAAGTAAAATAACTTCAAGTAAAACAATTAAACATTTTCAAAATCTATTAAACAAAAAAGTTACATTGAATTTATAAAACAATCAAGACCCATTTCTCAACTACTATGAGATTCAAAATACCCAATTTCAGCATTAAATCCCCTATGTGATCTGAATCTACGACTCAATCAACCAGAGATGAATCATGTTGTCTACCACCCAGTGTAACAGACGATCAGGAGAACACTCACCTCACCAAAACCCTAGAAAATCTCTATAATAAAAGCAACTAAGAGTGTTACGTCGCATTCACGACCCTTAGCCCTTTTGTATTGTGTCCAAGACTTCATAAAACCTTTAACAGAAGGATCTTCAACAGAGGGAAACTTTCCTTTTCTTGGATTTTCCTTTTGCTTGATCTTCCTCTTCCTCTTGTCAAACTTATTCCCCAAGCCAAGTAGCAAATGAAACTCTCCATATTAAGCATCATCACTCTGATTGGTCCACCAGTCCAACTCAGCAACTCATCATGTATGACGCATCTTCTGTGGCATCACAGCTTCAGGAAAACTTCATCTTCAATCTTCTCCAACCAAATCACAACTTCTCCACGTCATCTTTAATCTATAAGACAATCATAGCTCCATGAACCACTTCCTGAACATCTTTCTGGTTGGCGTGTCCCAGCAACTAAAACAGACAATACTTGGCAAATTTCATGCATGTAAAATCTCCCCCTTTTTAGCTTAGTTTGACAACTCAAGCATTCATCTTCAAGTTTCTTCATTTTAACAGTAAACTCCCCCATAAATTACGCCTTGTATGAGTTAAGTCCTGATCAAGATAACACCCACAAATAATCACATCTATCTCCCCCTGCTTGAGTGCACAACTAAGCTAAAAATATAACTTAGATGCCACAACCAACCAAGACCATCAATGCATACTTTCATTCAGTTGTTTGTTCGGTTGCACATGCCACTATCACAGGACTTCCACTAGTCATCAACACAGACGTTTTTTCTTCTTCTTAACCATTTGATCTTGTATGGGAGACGATCCTATATGTATCGACACCTTCTTATTTGTCAATTCCTCCATCGATTCATACTTGCAGCAAGTTGAACCTTTTGAATCAATGATCAATGTAAATCTGGGAGCATCACCACATAAATCAGACTTCTTCATCCAAACTTTCCTATGCTTTTTGAAGGTAGAAACACGACTTTTACCACTCCATGCTTGATTCATTTGAAGTAGGACTTGTAACATTGTGCTTTGATATGACCAAAATTACCACAATAATAACATACAATGCCTTGATGTCGATTTGATCTTGATCTTGTTGTATTTGAGGTTGTTTTAGAACGATTCACCCTCCTGTGTGGATGTCTCTCATAAAAAAACTTGGTCCTTGTGTCTGTTTGAGGACATGATCCATCCATCACCCACACCAGCTGGTTTATGAACATATACGCCCAAAAACCCTGTTGAAGCACCAACAGCTCTTGACTCAGCTTTCAACATTGTATCTATTTTTCTGGGTGTTTGACAAACAAACATAACTCCATTACGTGGTTCTACAGTTCTTTTTCCAACAGCAACTGCTTCTTTTTTTGTGCTCCTTCTTGATTTAACAGGCTTCTAAGATGTTGCACAGACAAACACAGTTCGTTTAACTGAGTTAGTACCTGTGTAACCTAAACCCTCATAGGTTTTCTCTGTTCTCCCCATACTCAATACATGATCTAGCTTACGAGTTCCACTGTTTAACATTCTTTGCTTTTATCCTTTTCTTTTAATGCATTCTCTAAGCCTTTGGAGTGTTCTTTCACATAAACAAGAACTTCTTCAAGTTGTGCAACTTTGGCTTTCAAAGCCACGTTTTCCCTATTGACCTCCACACATTGATCATATAATTCATGTACCATGTGATTAGACTTCCACGCTTCACTTCCAGAGATCTAGACGACTGTTTCAAGATTTGTACCAGCTGAGTTTTTAACATTAAAACCTGGTCCTTTAACATTGGTTGAACCAAATAACACCATGATCCTTGAATCTTCTCCACATGTATACTTTTTGTTGAACATCTTCCTGTTTTGCTCTTTTACCTCAACACCCATACCCTTGACTTTTCTTTTTCTGGTTGTTGGACAGTCTGATTTAACATGTCCAAAAACTCGACATCCATGGCATTGATTTTTCTTTCTCTTTTGCTCATCAATTTTCTTTAGAACATGTTCAACCTTATTTTTGACAAGATCCTTTAAATCCTCTAGTTTATGAGATTTGTTGGATTCCTCATTATCACTGTCTGAGCTAACATCAATCCCTTGTGACCTGTCTGAGATAACATATGGTAATCCCATCTCATAAACTTATAATCTTCCAACCACATCAGCAAAAGCCATATTATCAATATCAAGAACAACTTCCATCACAGTCTTTATAACATGAAATCTTTGACACATACTCCTCAACAGCTTTTTGATCAACTTTTTATCTTTGTAATACTTGCCAAGAATACGTGCTTGTTGGGCAATAACACATATTC
>OVAV01002452.1:961-11206 GCA_900406375.1 Iberis amara
ACTTTAAAAATATCTGAATCACAAAAATATATTATATATATATGTATAACAAAGTTTGCAGTATAATGATATAATTAATCCGATAGATCATTTGTATTTTCTAACTTAGTGAAAATAATTTTAATATATATATATATATAAAATTTTTGTAACACAATTTATTAATTATAATTTTTAATTATTAATANCGCGGGCTACCTATTTTTTATATAATAAATAATAAAAATGAAATTATTACTTTATGAATTCTTTTTTAATAGAAATGAGACTAAATGAGAACATTCGAAAGTTTTTATACAAAAATTGTTATCTAATATTTTATTTTTATAAAATGGAACACAAACATAATTTTATCATATATGTTTTTTTTTTTTGGACAACTAATTTTAAAGATAAGTATCTAATTCGTTGCAAGTCGGAGTATATATTAAAAGATTTCTTAACTTAAGAAGAAAATAAAAAAGAGATTTAGAAAAGTTAGACCGGACCCAAACACAAACTAACAAGTTGCATCGGCGAGAAGTCCAAAGACTCCTGAAATTCTGACTGTTAATGTACAGCCGTTAGATATCTAAATGTCGGTCCTACTCTCAAACATCCAACGGCTAATATTTCACGTTTTGTTTCATCTCATTTCTGAGAATATAAATACAAAAATCCCTAAAAAAAGGCGCAAACAAACACTCACTCGGCGTCTCTCAGTCTCAGGTACTCTTTTTATCAGCAATTAAACCCTAATTTCATAGCTTCTTTACTAATTACTGGATTCGTATGACATCAGATTTGATTTGTTGTTGATTCAGTAGATCTCGTAAACCCAATGGAGCAAGAAGATCCATGTGAAGTGAAAACAGCTCCTTTAGAGCCTAAAACTCCTATCGCTAATGTCCCTGATTCGATTCCTTCTTTTGATTCTGATTCTTCTCTATCAGAAGAGGAAATAACCAAACAGAGTGACCCAGGAATCACCAGTTTGTCTCCACTCTGTAACCAGTACAACGATAAGATGAAGATTGATTCTGTTTTGGTATCAGATGAAGAAATCATAGAGTCTATTTATCAGAACCTATTGAGAATCATTGTGACGATGCAGATACGAGGCAGTGATGGTGAGATTTGGTGTTTTGATGGTTGCAAGACACCTCCTTCTAAGCTTCAAGACTCTAAATTGGTTCCAGATACTTGTCCTGGAGCTCCAATAAAGATGACTAAGATATCTAGGAACATTGATTGTGGATTGAGAAGGAAACTTTTCTGATCTGACTTGGACTAGAATTGTTGTTGTTGTTGTTGTTGTTGTAAGTGGGTTTTTAGGGATGATAATAACTCTTATTGTGGCTAATGAATTGACTTCTTTGTACAGTCTTCTTAGGCTTTATGAGGATTGCTAGCTAATCTAGTTGTTGGAGACATTAAGTTTCTCTCTAGTGGGTGGGTTTCTTGTGTAATTTCTGTTCTTGTGTTATTGGAAGTTATGAACAGTTAAGAATAAAGTTTGAATCTTTTCCCTTTTATAAATTCAAAACTGTTGGATAAGTGGGTGAAGAGTCAGAGTCAGAGAAACATCAAAAAGGTAAAGTCTTTATTATGTCAGAAGATTAATCTTCTTCTTTTTGCTGCAGAAGGAAACACAGTAGAAAAATGTAGTCCTTTATTTAATGTTAGTTGATTCTAAGTTATTAGAAAATGAAGAGATTGCAATTCTCGTAGTGAATAAGAGATCTTTGTAATGGGCTATTGTAAAGTAAGGACTTCAAATTAGCTATGAAGCAAGTGTGGCAGCTTCAGCTTGTTGTTATATAGAACAGTCTTAGGCTTGACATTTGGGTGATGCGAAATCACAATAACATGTGGAATTTACCAAAGGTGAAATGGAAAACCATAGCTCCTCTAAGGTCTGAAGCTAAGTATTGGATCAACAAATGGAAAATCAATAGTTGTAAAAGCAAATCGTATTTAGAAGTATCAAGTCTTGACAAAGAACTTGGGCTGTATTACGAAGATCGTATAAGTTGTTAACTGTGTCTATAACTTTTAACAGAATACTTAAATCAAAACTTTTGATCATGCTTTGTACTGCTAGGGACTCTGGAAGTGTCTGGATGGTTTAACCCCCAGGTTCCAATACTCGCCTGCACAAAGGAAGAAATTGCACACTCACTTCACCAAGTCAATATGAATTACCATAATGGGGGTTAAGAGTTATAACAACACTATTGGAAACTGGTTTAACCTGAACTAAGAATGCCATTTCAATCACTGAGTTTATTGAAGTAAACAAGAACCAGACTCATAACTCCTCTCAATAGTTGATGAAATGACAGAGATGCATAAAAATAAGAATCTCTAACAAAACAATGCACCTCACATGTACTAATAAGTCCTGTTACGATCTTACATCCATATGAATTGTGATACCTCAATAGAGTTCATCCCCTGAAGTAATTGATCTGACCAACAAGGCACGGTTTCTTTCCCACACTCTTCTTAACACAAGCCTGTACGTTGTTGATCCAGGAACCTATCTATTCATTGAACAACTAATTGATCTTTTTACAGACTGGTTGTACAGGTGTCTTCTTACTTGTAAATTTACAATGAAAAATAACTCTGTCCCACCTTTGGCTGCATATTTCTGTAACTAAAAAGCTTCTAAAACTTCTAGTTATAAGAAACTGAACTATGCCTCAGATCATCCTCTCGCTTATCAGATTTAGGCAATCTGCAGCTACCATTAGCATTAGTGTATCCACCAGAAGAGAATGAGCAGATTGGTTTTCAATATCATAACATAATTCCCTTCACAAAACAGATTCAGACTGCAAGAAGATACCATCCATATCCTAACTGAGCTACTAAGTCTGATTTAAGAAAAGATTTCTATGAAAGATGTATCTATTAGAGCTCAATCACTATTCCTTGATTCTCTCTACAAACATACAAGTACAAAAATTTCTTGGAAAAATAAAAAGATATATATATATATATATAACTACAAGTCTATCCTCCAAATAGAAAAGCTCTAAACTTGCTAGTAAATGCCTAGTATGATCTTTAAAGCTGTCTATTTGATTAAATTAATCCACCTTAGCTGCATCCTCAGGACTAACTGAGGAAGTTCCACATATGAACAAGGTATAAAGGAAAGAGTATCTATTAGAGCTCAATCACTATTCCTTGATTCTCTCTTCATACTTGTATATAAGACCTATTAACATTATAATGTTAATTTAGATCATTACCTTACACAGGCAAGTTTTTTGAGAAAACAACACGCAAAATTACCTACAAGTGATAAGAGATTCAATTATAACAAAAGCTAAGATTTCAACAACAAGTGTTATACTTTTTCTATGCTCCCATTGTCACTAATCCGAATACATGAATCTATTACCCTACTTCTTCCAGCATCCTCTAAAACTGAATGCTAATTTATAATATGAGCAACAAAGAAGCGCAAAATTGCACAAGGAAAGGATAGTTGTGATTTAGAAACAGACATGGAATTGAAACTTCTGAGAAATCCAATCCGAAAGGAATAAATCGAATTACAATGTGCAATGGCGGAAGCGAAGTCAAGAGCACAGAAAAGTCGAATAATTTGCTAATAGTTTGGTTGATTTAGGTTTCTCTGCAGTTTTCTTTTTTGCATGTAGTTTGTTGTTAATAAAAACAACATGACATTTAGTCATAATACATTTATCTGTTGTTCACAAAACACTAAAACCACAAACTTACTTATCATTTGTTAATGTAATTATGTTATAGGAATTACCATCAAGCATTTATTCGGTTTATCTCTTATTTAGTTTAGATACTTATCTTGGTTAGCTATCTCAATTACGGTTTACTTTTACTTATGTAAGGCGTTTAGCCGATTTAGAAGAATAATCAATCAAAAGTTTATTCTCCAATCTCTACTCTCTCAATAGTTCAACATCACTTTTACGTTGAATCTTTGATCTTCGAGTTGATCCTTCTACTCTAGTGATCATCTTCTAGACGTTGACTCTCCAATCTCCGGATTCTCGGTGAATCTCTGGATTGGATATCTATCACACTATTTTACTGTTTCAAATTACCAACGGGACCATCTCTGTTTAAGTTTTTTCTTCTCAATTACAGAAACTCTTGTTCTTCTTTTAAATATGTGAATACAGAAACTTCATCAATGAATGGAAAAAAAAAAAAAAACAGAATTACAAAAGCCAAAACAAAAAGAAAGAGTAATTGCACTTTTTCATCTTGTAATTAAACAGGAGAATGCTTGTCTAATTTCTTGGCTTCATGGTTCTCTTTTTCTTGTCCCAAAAGCGGCGTCGTATCTCTATCTTTACCCTATTTAAAAAAACCAAAACCAAACCAATTAATACACTTTTTTTTTTAAGAGTACCCTACTATTTCTACATGTTTTTTTTGTTTGTATGATTTATTTACGTACAAGAAAAGCAGAATCGGAGGAGACTTGTTTGGATTTAGAAGCAACGGAGCAGAAGTAAGAGTAGAGAAGCATTCCAATGACAGCAATGAGGATTCCTGCGATGTTACGAGGAGTGAAAGGATCATGGAGAAGAGTGTAACCAAATGCAAGCACCAAACACGTTTTCAGATGTCCTAACACTTGATACGTCACCGGAGATGTTTTTCCAATCACTAAAAACGTACTGAAGTTAACCGAAACAGCGATCAAACACGACAATGTTATGAACCCCTGCATGTACACACACAATCGTCAAGTTTGGATTTAGTACTATGTTGACAATAAATGAATATTGATGTAACATTACCAGGACGATTGGAGAGTAATGGAAGGAGAAGACGTTGAGGCTAGTGAGGTATTTGTCGACAAAAGGACCAGAGACAAAGAGTATAGCAGCTTGAAACGGGGCCGATTGGTATAAGAGTTGTGTTGATGTCACGTTTAGTCTCTTCTGGATTGTGTTTGTTAGCTGTTGGATACAACACAACACTTTATTAGTCATTTGTTCATTTATTGATTATTAATCATTAGATATAGGTCCTGATTGGGAATGCTTATAGTATAGCATTCGCCGTATGGAGCATTAGCCGTATGTTGCTGAAGTTGTATGCTCTTACTTAATGTTCATGTTTTAGTAGTTAATATTAAAAAAATTTTGTTTAAGTTATTATATATAACCAATATATTAAATGATTTTATATCATAATTTTTTTCTATATTTAAATTATTATATTATAATTTTGAGTTTAATAATAATTAATAATAAATAGTAATTTTAAAATTAATATATATTTAAGTTTTTTAAAAAATATTTATATAAAAGTAGTATAATAATTTGTAATATAATAATAAAAAATTATTTTATAATAATAATTAAAAATAACATTTTTATATCATAATAAAAAATTATAATACTAATTTGAAAAAAAAAATAAAAAAATGTTAACGAGATTATTTATCAAAAAAACTTAATTTTATGATTTTATTTTTTATTTTTTTAGTATTGTGATGCTCAATGCTTTGGAAATGCTCCTTCCAAAAGCATAGAAGGAATAAGCATTTAGAGAGCATTTTGCATATTCTAAATGCTCTCCTAAATGTTTTTTTATCCAAATTTGATTGGATGATAAATGGCATTATGCTCTCCTAAATGCTTTTGACAATCAAGGCCATAGATATTTGTGAATGATAAACATACAATTTGACCGACGCAAGTTGTGGCAATGGCAAGGATAGATAAAACAGAACCAACAAAATTGAGTTGAAGATCTGTGATTGATGCTATCCCAACCCCAATCAGAAGTAGAAATAATGAAAATTTTATTTTATTGCTGCAAAATCAAATAGATATGTAAATATAAGTTAGATGTCGAATTCAAGAATAAGCAAAGGTTTACCTAAACTTTTTGTTGAGGAAGAGGGTTTCCAATAGAACAGTGAATGGTATGATAGCAAGTTTGGTCATCTGTCATTAACATCAAAAATTGGTCAATAATATATAAATAAATACATGATGAGGATCAGCAACATAACCAACTTACTTGATAGAATCCGATTGAATTAAAGCCAAGGCTGAGATTAAGGAGTCCAATGGAGATGCCATTAAGGAGGCCAAATAGAACAACAGTTCTCATATCTATTGGCTTGTTCTCAAAGAAGTTTAGTTTATATGCCACATGAAGTGTGCAATATGTTACCATCAAATGCCAACTTGTCAATGTTGTTGCTGCAAACAAAGTATTATAGCGAAAATTCGGGTTTTAATAAAGATTTTAATTTACAACATATGTTTTCACATTCAATGGATGAGAGAAAAGTAGTAATTACCAAAAGGGAAACCAAGATTGGACATCAAAGCTTTGTTGCAAATGACAATAGAAACAGAAGATGCAACTGACAAAAACAATGCTCCAATCACACCCATTTGCATACTTTTCATCTCTCCCATGTTTCTCTCTCTCTCCTCTCAACTCTTCAAATCTATCAAAAGAAGTGAGAGAAGGATATGTGTGTGTATTGATGAGAGAGAGAGTGAAAAGGATTATGTGATGAGAGGTGAAATGCAAAAGACATATATGAGGTTTTAATTATTTGTTGGTGCCAAACACCTAACCTATAGTAGGTCAATGTGTTCTGTTGTTCCTAATTATGTCATATGCTACACAGAAGATACATGACGAAAACTATTACTAAAGTTGCTTAATATATGTTCTTCCTCATAAGAGGCTTCCACTAATAATATGAAAGCAAAATTCTAACCATTTAAAACAACACTAAATTAAATAGCCAATACCCAACACCCAAAAATAATAAATAAAGGCATTATGGTTTTCTATGGACAAACAAATGACTTGAGTTTAAAGCAAAAAGGAAGGTGAAACAGAAATTTTCATACTTCCTTTAGGAGAAAATAATTGTAAATAAAAAATATTTGGTGCAAAGCTTCACATTCACTTTAAAGTCCTAACTCCAAACCAATACCCTTCTCTTCTCTTCTTAATTTACAAAATATCAATGTTCCAAAACGTGTTAGGCGGTGAGTAAACGCATATATATACACGAGCGTTAGGGGAATGAGACTTTATATATAAATATAATATAATTACTTTATATTCATATCAAAATTCTAGAAAAACTAGGCATGTTACCAAACTATTCTAGAAATACCACAAAATATTTTTGTTTTAAAAATACCACAAGTTTTAAAACTTCAATTTAAACCCTAAACCATAAAATCAAACATCACCCCCTTCAAAACTAAACCCTAAATTTTATATAGTAAATCCAGACCCAAAAATTTAAATTCTAAACCCTTAAAACTCATCTTAAATTTGTGATATTTTTGGAACACAAACATTTAATAGTATTTTTAGAAAAATTGGGAATGTGTGGTATTTTTGAAATATAAACTTATTTTTTTGGTATTTCATGAAATTACTCTTGTTTTAATATGTAACGGTTAAGAAATAGAGGGGAAAAAAGAAGAAGACATTTTTGTGTAAAAGATTTACATTTCATCTTCTAATTTCTTGAGTAGTCTTGTGTTACTATGCTAGAAAGTTGAAAATCAATAAACAGATAAGCCTTGTTTTGATTTATCACAAATAACAAAGAGGAAATAAAATGGAAGAAAGAACAAAAAAAAGTAAAAGCTCAATAAGAACATATAAATCTCTCACAAATAACAATTAAAAAGGATTTCACATTCCCTATATGCCCTAAGAGAACCTAATTAGGGTAAATTTTTTTGATATACAAAGACAAGATTCTTGTGATATTACATATAATAAAAAAGAAGTCTCCTTTTATCCTTTCACCATAGTGGCAAGGTATTCTTTATCAGCTTGTGCTAATCTGTTTTGAAACAAAGTCCATTCCATTTTGCATCTCTCTCTAACTCCTTCCCATGGAGCTTTCCCATTCTCTGACTTACCTTGACTTCCAAGTGAAGGTATCACTTTATGTATTATCCATTGTGAATCCACTACTCCAATCTTCTCATGAGCAGGCTACATACATTTCAATCACACAGATTTTCATTATCAGTTTAGAGAATATGGTTTATTATTAAGAAGATTGTCAAAAACTACTTTACTTCAACGCATCTTCTTAGAGCAAAGTCTAGACCCCAACCATGAACTAGATCGTTTTGAATCATATGCCACACACATCTCCATGCTTCTCTTGAAAATACAGGCGCCATTATTTCAACAAACCTGTGGACAAGTAAGGAGGTAAATACACACTAAACAATTTGATAGGATTTGAAATAAAGAGAGAGAGAGAGAGAGAGAGAGAGAGAGAGAGAGAGAGAGAGAGAGAGAGAGANTGGGTCACGACACCATCCTGGTTTCTCTTGAGTATCTCTGTTCACCAATAAAAGAATACACATTCTTAAATCAGAAAAGCAAAGTATGGTTAGTGAGACAAATAGATCTTACTTGTGGACCTCTCGGTCACCTCGTCTCTTTGTCATTTCCCATGTGAGTCCATTGTTAGGCTCTAAACCTGGTTGAGAAATCTCTAAACCATGCTTCTTAACTAATGCAATGTACCTGAAGTTTCCAATAGAAATCTATCATAAAACTGTAAAAATATGACATTGTTCTGTTGTTCCACACAAGTAAAACTTACTTATCTGCATTGAAATGTTCCACTCCAAGATCTTCGTCCCATATAAATATATACTCGTAAGCTGACACAACATCAGGATGCAAAAATCTCTTAGCGTACCACCTGCCAAAACAAGTCCAGACCTTCAATAAAAAAACATACTCAAAAAGATTTTTCAGACTGTTTAGTGACTAGTCATCACCATTTTGTTTGCTTTCTTATACTAATATGAATCGCGCTTTTCGACCATTCAAATTGATCCCACTCTGATGTCCGGCCATCATAGTGGAAGAGCAAAATTTGGAAATCTTCAGAAAACTGAAGAAATTACAAGAAATAAAATATATCAGCAAAGAAACTTATGCAGATAGTGGCTAAAGTATGCTGATATTACAGAACCTTCTTAACAACTGAATTAATGTGGTTCCTCTGCTCAAAGCCAACTGTAAACGTCACAAGATACTTTGGCTTCTTCTTCAAATCCTATCAAGTTTTTTTTGTTTAGATCTTAGATTTGCGAAATGAGTATGTCACAGGTAAACTGAATAGTGTTACAAGAGCACATACTTCATTAGGTTCGCCCCATAATCTGCGCAAGTAAAAATCAGTCTTTGCCACAACTATCCCTGGAGGTAGTAATTCCGCACCACGCGGGTTGGTTGGAACATATATCTGCAATCACACACAAAAATGTAACACTTAATCAGAAATGAGGACTACTATTAATTGAAAGCTAAATAAACATCAATGGAGAATTTGTTGCATTCATGAAACTGAATTATTCATCTTCAATCTCACATGTCGAAATCCTACAGATAATTAGATTATACCTCAGGAAATTTCCTTGAACCAAAATCTTCAGGCGATTTGGCTACATCAAGAGATGATTTAAGTCTCGATGATAAGTTAATCTGAAAGATTGCGAAATCAAATCAACATGTGAAATGGAAAGAAGAAGACCTAATCTACCTATGAAATGAACGTCCTACCTTAAAAGAAGCAGAAGGTAATGAGATGCCAATAAGAGTCCCAACAACAATTCCCAAAATGGTAGTGATAATAACCTTTGCACTTTCATTTGTTCTTCGAGGTGCACCACTGAAAAGCTAATCACTAAGTAATCTTCAAATTGAAAATGAAACTCATAAACTCTTTGTATTACAATCAATCAGCCAAGAAATTATTTACCTGCGGTGCATTGTTCCCATTTCGTTCACCACCAAATACTAAAAAGTTCAATCTATTCCGCAGCTACGAAGTTAGTTCTTCGAATCTTGAGCTAAACTACGAAGTTAGAACTGATTTCTACTACGCTTTAAAAGCCCGTAGAGCAAAGATGAATGGTCACAAGAAGTGGAGGGAAAATGTGATTACTTACAAGATTAGATCTCGGAGATCTGAGGAGAAATTAAGAAAGCCGGTGAAGAAACAACTGAGCTCAGAGGAGATTCTCTGATTTGCGAAGACAGAGAGTGAGAGAGAGTGAAGCAATGAGGGTGGCAAGGCCTTTTTGCATTTCTCAAAGGCCCAAACTATTTTTTTAATTTTAATTAAGTAAAAAGGTAACATCCATTATTTAGTACATACTAGATGATGCCCCGCGTAGACACACGGGTTTGTATCCAAATATAAATTATTTTTAAACTTATTTT
>OVAV01002453.1:0-11205 GCA_900406375.1 Iberis amara
TATAAATTACCCCGTGCGTAGCACGGGTCCGCAACTAGTTACATCTTATTTTGCATATTTTAAGCTAGTGAGTTTGTAAAACGTTGACTGGTATCAAAAATATGCAAATCTTCTTCTTTTGAATATAAAAAATATTACAAAAACAAACGAACGATGTAATGGGGCTAATTTAATGGCCTTGTACCAAGAGTACCTTTTTTTCACCACCACCAGGACAATTAAAAAAAATTAAAACGCAGCGTATTGACGATATAATTAAAAACGCAGCGTATAAAGAACATCATATCCAGTAACTGTTTACTTCTTGCATAACTTGGAGACGCCATGGCATCTTCTTCTCACCTCACGTTTCTCTCGTCTTTCTCTTCCTCCTCCGAACGGATCGGAATATTTCCACCGAGGGGAGAGTTCCGTCCAAATGTTTCACGGTTCCGGTGCTCAGCCGGCCAGAGTGGCTTCTTCACGCGGCTTGGTCGATTGATTAAGGAGAAGGCTAAAAGTGACGTCGAAAAGATTTTCTCCGGATTCTCTAAAACTAGAGAGAATCTAGCTGTTATCGACGAGCTATTGCTATTCTGGAATCTCGCTGAAACAGACCGAGTTCTCGATGAGTTGGAAGAGGTTTGTTTGAACTCTCTCACTCTCTTGGACACTCTCGAATCTCTAGGTTTCGGATGCAAATGGAGTTTCCTCACGAAATGTAACTGTGATTTCATTCTCTATACAGGCGTTATTGGTTTCTGATTTTGGACCGAGAATTACGGTTAGAATTGTTGATAGGCTACGAGATGATATCATGTCAGGGAAACTCAAATCAGGAAGCGAAATCAAGGTTAGTTGAAGCAGAACAAGTTCATGTTATAGATTAGGATTTATGAAATAGCTAGTTGATACCAATTGTGATATGATTTAGGATGCATTGAAGGGAAGTGTGTTAGAGATGCTTGCTAAGAAAAACAGCAAGACAGAGCTTCAAATGGGATTTAGGTTCTATTTCTTGTTATTTTTCAGTCTTCTCTTTGGTGCCTGTGTTGAGGTTTGATTCTGATTATATTCTATGGTTCTATTCAGGAAACCAGCTGTTATTATGATCGTTGGTGTGAATGGAGGTGGGAAGACTACATCTCTTGGTAAGGCAATAGATACTAATAGTGTTTGAGTGACTTAGAAAGGTATTATGTGTAAGAGTGCCTGTTTTTCCAGGAAAGTTGGCTCATAGATTGAAGAATGAAGGGACTAAGGTACACTAAGATTGATGAAGTGTATCCTCTTTTGTTGTTGTTCTCTTTAGAATTGGATGGAATACTAGAATCTGATTGTTCATATAGTAGAAGAAGTTTTGACCATGATAGGTATACTTGAGTGTCAGTATGTTCATCAGCAATGTTCCGATGGATTGTTATAGGTATTAATGGCAGCAGGTGATACATTTAGAGCAGCTGCAAGTGATCAGTTAGAGATATGGGCAGAGAGAACTGGGTGTGAGATTGTTGTGGCTGAAGGAGAGAAGGCTAAAGCAGCTACAGGTAAAACCAGTACGCTATTTGGCTTGCTAGTATCAGTATTGAGGGCTCATAAACTTAAAGCTTACTATCACTTTTGGAATAGTTCTCTCAAAGGCTGTGAAAAGAGGGAAGGAAGAAGGTTACGATGTTGTACTATGTGACACATCTGGACGTGAGTATAAAAGACTTTTATCATACGGTGATGCATATTGCTTGACTGATCCGTTGAACATTGAACTTCTTTATTTAAGGTCTCCATACTAATTACAGCTTAATGGAGGAGTTGATTGCTTGCAAAAAGGCAGTGGGCAAAGTTGTCTCTGGTGCACCCAATGTGAGTGAGCTTTTTTACTTACCACATTCGGTAGTTTCTGCTTATATTGCACTATTTCTATTCTCCATTTTTCATCAAAAAACAATTCCATGGCATTTTTCAGGAGATCTTACTTGTTCTTGATGGAAACACTGGTCTGAATATGCTTCCACAAGCTAGAGAATTCAACGAGGTACTACATCAAACCATTTAAACGTAGTGCTTCTGTTGGAAAAATCTTGAGGTTTCTTTGTTACTTTTTTTGTCAGATTGTTGGTATTACTGGTTTGATATTGACAAAACTTGATGGATCTGCTAGAGGAGGCTGTGTGGTAAAATCCCCATTCATTTCAATCTCCAGTCTCACCTTAAGCTCGTAATTTAACTAATGCTGCACCTCTTGCAGGTTAGTGTGGTTGAGGAATTAGGCATTCCTGTAAAATTTATTGGTGTAGGAGAAGCTGTAGAAGATCTCCAACCATTTGATGCTGAGTCCTTTGTGAACGCTATATTCTCCTAAGCCATTAAGCTCTCATCTTTAACGCAAGCCAGAGCCAAGCGGCGATGAAAATGAACCATTCCTTCAAAAGATCTTAGGTCGTAAAGGTTCTGCAATGGATGCAAGTTTTGACTTTTAACGATATGAGGAAGCTCGTTGGCACAAACTAAGTCGGAGACTTTACTTTGCATCTGAATATTGTTTTGTATATTGTTAATGTTTGTATTCATTTTGGAGCAAAATTGATTGGCACATGAAATGGAAAAGGAATGAACATTGATTCTCTTTAAGAAAAAGTTTAAACTAAAGAATTTACAAAAAAAGGAAACAATAACAAATTGTTTACATATATTCGTTTAAACAGATTAAATCATATAAAACTTCAAACAAGATCATTTCTCAAGACTCAATGACTGGCTCAGGCTCAGGCTCTTCTCCTGCAACTTCAGGTTCTGCTTCTGCTTCTTCTTCTTTTTCTTCTTCGGCGTTCTCTTTAGGTTTTTGATCATCAGAAGAAGAAGAAGAAGCAGAGCGACGGTGATTAGCTGCAGCTTGATGAACATGATTGTAACTTCCTTTCTCAAGAAAGAGTTGATTGAAATGGACTTTACAATAGAGGACACCATTAAGAGAAGCATATGAAGAGTGAGTCAAAGGACAACCACTGTGTGCGCACCTAAAGCAATTCTTGTGGTAATTTTCTCCTTCCATTGTCATTTTCTCAAGTGGATAAACTGTTTTTTGACAAGTTGCACATTTGTCTAGTGTTCCACTGAAGAATGAAGATAACTTGCTTGGAGCTCGAGTCTTGTAAAAATTCAATTTAAGAAAAATTAGATGAGGAAAAATAATCTAAAAGAGGAATCTTTAAAGATTAATTCCATAGAATATCACCACAATAATATATATTGAATTGTTTCAAAAATACAACTATAATATTTTGTTTTATAAGTACTACATATATAAAAGTTAAAGTTTTAAATATAATTTTTATATTCATATTAATTAATTTTTTGAATTTAAATTGTGGTATTTTATGAAATTAATCTAACTTTTGTAATACTTTTATGTGATATTTTTGGAACTAAAATTAAAAACGTTGAATTCTTCAATCTTTAATGACTTACTCCCTCTGTTTTGAAATAAATGTTGTTTAAGGTTATTTCACATATTTTAAAAATTTTATATTTTTCAGAAAAAACAACATGAAGTATTCTAAAACAACCAATAAGAAAATTTACTGCATTTTTTCCTATTGGTCAGAAAAGTCAAACAGTTAAAATGAAACAAAAGAAGTATTTATTACCAGATCATTCGGCTTTTCGGATTTTCCGGTCTGAAATTTTTTGGTGTAATTGCCAGATTCTTTGAAGAGCTGTTCAAAGTGAGTCTTACAGTAAAGAACTCCATCCATTGATGAGTAGTTACTAATCTGTCAAGAAAAAAAGAAAAAAGAAAAAATTGAAGAATTGTCTAAACAAAGTAACAATGAAGGAATAAAAGAAAAGAGAATTACCACAAGAGTTCCATTACAATGACTGCATCTGAAACATGTTTTGTGATAAATATTACCCTCTAATGTTAACAAATCCATAACATACACAGTTTTGTCACAAGAGGTGCATTTATCCAATGTTCCTGTAAACGCCATTTTTTTAATGTTTTGATTGAATATTCAAAGTTTGTTGTTCTTCGTCGTCGGTTTTAGTCTTTGGACACGACCAAAAACGACGACGAGAACACAAAAAACAAACTTTGTTGTCATCTATGAGTTCTTTTCTCTTATTTATCATAAATTCTTGAATGAGATTTGGAAATCTAATTGTGGGATTGTTTATTTTACGTTCATTCTTTTTAGTTAGTGTCCTAGAAAATGAAAGGTTTCGGTTTTCTTAATGTTTTCAGCCGTAGCTCTCTCTTCTTTGGAAGTTCTATTTATAACCAGGGTAGGATAATGATAATTATTAAGACATAAGGGGTTGTTTCGGTATTATAGGAAAGTACGGGGCTATTTGGGTTGTTGTGTATTTATATTTTTGGATCATAATAGACCAATTTATTTATTTTATTTTTTTTCCAACTAGTTCAAATATACAAGCATATATAAACAAACAAAAACAAAAAACAAAATCGGCGTCCAAAAAAGACAGACCCGGAAACAAAGAACAATACTGACAAAACAACAAAAGAAAGAGGCGAACAACAACAAAGGTGCCAACAGAAAACGCAGGCCGAACCGACTAAAAACTCGACCAACCAACCTATCACTAAACTGAAGAACCCTGAAAGGACAAAAGCTAATGGATCGCCTGGAGCTCGGGAAGAGAAGAATGATCGCTACTAGTAAAGACAAACTTCGTGGGAGGACGGAGAGAAGGCATCCGTAGAGAACCACAACAAACGAGCACGGACGGGCTTGAAGGAAGACCCAAAAAACAGCTTCAAGGGCAATGAGGAGAGGAGCGAAAGACCGAGTGAGAAGCGAGAACCACTGAACGAAAGATGAAAGCCCGACACCAAACCAGCTTGAAGTGAGCACCACCGAGAAAAGGCTAGAAGAGAAGAGCAGCTCTGACCGGGAAATGAGTCGACAGAGCCTAACCGACAGACCATTCTCTCTAAGTACCAAACTGCGGCGAAGCGACAAAACAAAACCGGAGACAGCAACGAAAGACCATACTTGAAAAAACCAAACAGACACAAACCAAGAACCCAAACTAAAAACCAGCACTAAGAAAACCACAAAACCAACCGCAAACAACACAAAAAAAAAACTAAACTAAACAGCAGCGACACAGAAACGAAATAAACAGAGAGGAAGAACCGGTAAAACTAGAGAAACACCGTACCAACCAGAACGAAGAAGCCCGACCTTACCCTCTCTGCAAGAGAAGACAAACCCCACCGGACCGATGAGGAGACGGCAGCCCAAGACCAATTTAATACTTCAAATTTTATTAAAAACAGATTTTGTATTTATATAAGGAGTGATTATGTTCAAACTCTAAGAAATAACATAAGTCACAACAACTAAAGTCTAAACTATTTATTATTTTTGGGATAATGTTTGAAGAAATCTATCAGTAAAATCAAACGAAGGAAAACAAATTTATTACTTTGTCTTGCTCTTAATTAAGGTCCAACATGTATATTTTTTAATTTTATTTCATGTTTTTTTTAAAAGTAATAATATTGGAAAGAAATCTTGATTAATTGGATAAAGTTTATTTTTATATTTTTTTTAGTAGAATCCCAGTATTATGAGGATTGTGTATTGCTTGAGCCTTATCCATCGAATTGTTAACGGGAAAAATATAACCTTAAAAAAATGATTTTAAGGATTATATGTAAAGTCCTAATCACACATGAGCAATACTTCATATCACAAAATAAATCTTTCAGCTTGATGTTTTTTTACACAAAATAAACATATTTATGTGGAGGGCCAACGATTTGAAATAAAAGATATGAAATCAAAGATAGTCAATAATTTTGAAATCAAAGATATGAAAAATTAGAACTGAACCAAAAATCAAAATGTTTATGTGGAGACCCTCTCATGGGCACTGGCTGTAGCTGATTGTCTACATGCACATGGTCTACAAGCAGAATCCCAATGCAAACTTTGTGATAGAGAGTACGAAACTGTGAACCATGTGTTGTTTCAATGTATTTATGCTACAAAGATTTGGCAATTGGCTGCAATTCCGAGTACTACTCAAGGTTTCACAAATTCCCTCACTCACAATATGCAAACTTTTATTCATTTAATCAATGAAGGTAGATATCCACATAAGATTATGAGCTGGGATTCCATGGATTTTGAGGGAAAAAAAAAAAATAGGAATGTGCTGGTTATTAAAGGAAAACAAAACGATATCACAAGGTTGGTATAGCTAGCTCAAGAAATAGTGGAGAACTGGAATAAACTCTTTGTCGTTTCTATGTTGGAACAGAGGTGGCATTATTCCAGCTCTGCTATGAATGAAACTTATTGTTCAAAACCATCTTCCGAGGTTTCAAAATGCAATGTTCATGCGTCTTGGTCTGGTGGAGAATTTTTAGTTGGAGGGGCCTGGATAGTTCGGGACTATACAGAAAACATCTCCTTCCATGCGAGAGACGCCTTAGTTCCAACTAGCAACAATTTTGAAGCGGAGCTTCATTGCATTCTTTGGGCCCTGTCAAGCATGTCAAATCTCCGTTTAAGAGCCATAGAAGTTTAGTCAGACTTTGGTAGCGTAGTTGAAGCAATTAATCAACCTTCATGCTGGCCAAAATACATTAGTCTACTTTAGAAGATATCTACTGTCGCCGCAATTTTCTCCTCATGCTCTTTCTTCACATCATCATCAAAAGCAAATACTGTCCCAAGAGACATCGCCCAAAGCGTCTCAAAATATGACATATTTCATTCATCCCAGTTTTGGGAGGCCCTGCTTGGCTTCACTCTCGTGTTTTTTAATGAAGCTCGTTTCATTCTTTAGACAAGTTTTTGTAAGAGTGTTTTACTTGATCGATTTCTTTGTTTATTCCTTGTTCTCTATCGTTTTCCTTTTGTACTCTTGATTTGGTGAAAAATAAAAATAGTAAACAACATATAAACAAGAGAAACAAAAGATCATATACAAAATTATTGGCCAATCACAAAAAAAGAGATGAATTGTTACAAACAGATTTAATGAAGGGTTTAGAAACATCCACAAGTTGCCTTTGGTACAATACCAGTGGCTCTATACTTAGCAGCCATTTCTTGAGTTTTAAGAAGCTCTTCTCCTTTTTTAGCTTCAACCATTGCTCTCTTCTCTTCTGCTTGCTTATGAATTGCAGCTACTTTGTTTTTCATTTTCTCACCATATTGTGCTTTTTTCTTCTCTAATTTCTCTTCAATCCTTCTTAGTTGTGCTTCAATGGCTGCCTTCTTACTATTCTCCCAAGAAAGCACATCAGAGATCTTCTTTTGTGCTCTGTCCATTATCATCATTTCTAAATCATTAGAAGTTGTTAATTCTTTGGTTAGAAGATCAATTGCATTTAGAGAGTTTACTTATTATCAGCCTTTGATTTCTCACTCTCTTCCCATGCATTGATGAATGACATTTTCTTTTCCTTTTCTAAGTTTGTAAGTATAACATCTGACCATAACACAAGTCATACATTTACTGTCAATTATGGAACTTAATAACCACAAAGTATATATTTTTTTTTGAAATAATGTTGTTTAGCTAACCTCTATCCATTGAAGCTGGATTTTTCTTTGGTGTATGTTGCTCAATGGGTTCTGCAAGAAGCTCCATTATCATTATGACATTGAGTGAATATTGTTTTCAAATGTAAACAAAAAAATATATTGAAAAACCTATAATGCTAAAGGCGAATATAAAAGATGTGTTCGAAACAGTGAGGTTCTAGATATTACAATTATTAATTACAATATTAGTTGTAATTAGATTCGTCGACTAATTTATAACATTTTACCCATTGTTCTAATATACGCTATACGCTAGCCGGGCAGAGGATCACCGTATAACGTCTGGGCATATACGCGGATGTTTACGTAGAGTATATAACGTAGATATTTTTTTATAAAAAAATATGAGTAATTAAATATAAATATATAATATCCATAATTTGATTAAGTATCAAATAATTATAAAAATAAAATTAAGTTCAATTATGCATAAAGACAAAACTCTTAATTTCACTTTTCATATTCTTCTTCTCTACCTAAATATAGAACCAAATCACCATCACATTCACAATCAACATCAAACAGCGTATACGACCGTATTGTTCGTTTATGCGCCGTATAATCGGCCACACCGTATTTTTTACCGTATTGAAAAAACGGTACAGTGACTGACCGAACAGCGTATATATGACATATATACGGCTGTGTTGTCCGTATTTTAGAACACTGGTTTTATCTCAAGATTCAAGAATAAAGAAGAAGAAAAACGAACCATTTCACAAATTTTTACAAACGTAATGTGTAAGTAGAGAGCTTACTTTCGACAACGACAATAGCTTTGGATTCAACGGGAGGTGGACTTTGAGTAGTAGTCGGCTCTATCGACGCCGGTGATTCTACGTCAACCTTAGTCGTTTTCTGCTCCTCCACCATTGCCTCTTAGCCAAAGAAAGAAAACAAAAATATTTTTTTTTGTACTTCTTCAAATTTGATAAAAACTCGAGTTTAGACAATAACGAGAAAGAGTTTGCATATCGTCCATTGGCTTAGACAGGTGCAGCGAACTATGCGCGTTTTAATATGTGTGGGACATTTGTTTTACTTAACCGTTGATTTAGGTTGTTAAAGCTCACCTACACATTATAATGTTTACTTCTGATTGATTTTATTGATAATCAACAGAAACTGGATTATTACATTTTGTTATTTATTTTTGAGAATTTCTATTAGTTATCACAAAAATATTTTTTTTTTTAACGTCATTTCATTGATATCAAAACGATTTTACAAAATCACAAAACTTCGCAAATAAGTTATTACATCAGCAGAAAGATGAGCCATACAATAAAGACGGTATACAAGAAATGAAATAACACGACGCTTTCGTTTAGGATAAGTCTTACTCGTCAAATAATAGTAAACAATGTTATTTTTCTTCTTTGAAACCGGTCTCACTCTAGGCCGATTCGTAAGCTAGATTGGAATGTGAATCATGGACGCATCTCTTCTCTCTTAGCGGAAGTTAGCAATAGACATCCACGACAAGACTTGATCGAACACAACTCCGGCAATTTCGTTGGCCGGCGTCGACTCCGACGTCGGCCGTACTTCTTTTATGTTTTTAAATAATTATGCATTTCCTATTATTTCAAAAAATAACATTAGTTTTTTTTCTTTTCAAATATACTATAAACATAAAAATTGAGTTTTGAGAGTTTGTATAATAATTTTGGGATTTGTATATTCACTAATTAGAATTTATTGTTTAATTTTGAAAGGATTATAAAGTCTAAAATTGTAGTACTTTTTATTTTTGAAAAATTTAGAAATATGTGATTTTTTGGAACAAAACTAAAAGGTGATAGTTTTTAGAATTTCCCAATCTTGTGCATGGCTTTGCTGTTTAAATTATAAAACCTATTCATACTCAATAGTCAATAAATGTTTTACTGAGACTTTCGGCTGAGATAGACTTCTCCTTTCGCATGAGTGTTTGGTTTTTTTATGAATTTTATCTGCCAACTTCTTTGATAAAAAACGTTGTACTAGTAAAAAAAAAACTGCGTATAGATACAAAAAAATCACGTCCATTTCATGATTATTTTACAATATATCCACGAAAATTATAGTTAAACATGACTAATTTACAATATAATTACAATAGTTGTGTTTTAGACACGGAATTTTCCATGTCTATATGAAATATTTTTTACTAATACTATTTTTTTTGTCTTACCATAAGTCTATAACATACATATCAATAAGATTAATCCCTTTTATCACTCTAAATTGGATAATTTTTTTTTCTTCTTATATATATACATACCATAAAAATAAGATTAATCATTGATTCATAGTTGACGGATTTGAACATCCTAGGAAAGTTGTATTATGAGTCTGTAACGTATGAGGTTCTTTTATGAAATAATAACTTATACAACATGGGTCTTCTCTCTTATCCCTTCTCTCTTTAGTTTTCTCCCAAACAATCTAGAGTGGAGGAATGGTCGGAGAGCTCTCACCGCCGTCAGCCGACCACAAGCTCTTGCGCCACGTCCCCTGAGTCTTTCGGTGAATACAGCGCCAGCAGACTCCCCCATGCATATCTCTCTCTACTTTTTCCAAGATTCTACCACCGCCTCTTCCCTACCTCACCGAAGACGAAGAGACGACCGAGAAGCAGATGCACGGAAATAAGAAGTCCGACCGGTTCTGTAAGTAGCGACGCATCATGGAGGGCTTTCAGCAAAGGAGGATGAAACCTCAAGATGAAAGGGATTTGTTTTCTGGCGGACTAGGGGAGCCAAATCTGTTACGGCTAAGTGAGGACATCGACCGTTGATGGATCTTTCTTTTCCTTTTACGCGGGCTGCCGGATCCGTCATCCGCTCACCGGAAACCTAGTTCATCTTTCCGGTGCCGTCATAGGCTCTTGAAGACATGTTTTCCTCCTCTGTTTTTCTTTTTCGTTTTTGTGTGGGAAGCGGTGACGGTCTTGTGTCACCGCTTCTTCGAGGTTGTCGTTGGCCACCGGAGATTCTGTTCCGATGAATCCGCAGTCTCACGGCGATGACAAAATACGGTTGGGTTCTCCAACTGTTTTTGGGTGCTAGGGTTTTCACCTGGTTCGAGCCAGGTAGTAGACCTTAGTAGTCCATTTCATGGTTTTGGGTTGAATAAGATGGTTTAAGTTTGAGCTGAGTTTGGGCTGAGATTCTGTACTTGGGGATACATATGTACTACTATAAACTTTTTAATAGAAAAACTTTATAAAAAAAAAACTTATACAACTTGGATTTGTTTACAATTATTTACTCCCTCTTGTATATATACGGAGTGGACGAATATGGTCCAGTGATGTCACTAGACTTTTTTTAGTGGATAAAGAAAGTTTTATTTTCTTTCTTCGAAGTTCGGAATATTTTTAAAGCATGCGTAAATACGCTAGTTGCCTATCTTTCTTAATTATGATTATATATTTTAGGTGGAAAAAGTGAACTTGTACTTTTTGAGTAATCACATTATTTTTCATGTCGTCATATATATATATATATATATCTGACCAATTAATATATCCTACGTAAATATGCATATATAAAGATTCAAATCATGAATGGTAAATTAGCAATAGAATTTGATGCAACAACGACGTATCTTTTTTTTTTTCCTTCTGAAAGATTACATCATACATCATATA
>OVAV01002454.1:0-11202 GCA_900406375.1 Iberis amara
ATTCATACTTATTTATATGACAATTTTCCATAAACAACAGTATTTTTCAAAAGAGATATATGATTAACAAATGAAATGATTTGTCTTTATGAGTGAGGAGTTAGATTTTAACTCATGCAAAAAAAAAACAGAGGTATTTCTGACGGAAATTATTGACGGAATCAAATTCGTCAGTAATAGTGACGGAAAAACACCGTCAGTATGCCGTCAGTAAATATGCCCGATTTAAACTATCCGTTGTTAGCCGTTACCAACAGATATATTCAATTTACTAACAAAATAATCCGTCAGTAATCCGTAAGAAAAAAGTTCTATAAAACCAGAACATCCCCTCTTATTATTTCACAAATTTCACAAACAAACTTACAAAATGTCTACTCCTTATTTTTGATCATGGATGGATGGTGAAATGATGAATCCCGAGACAAAGATTTTGAACGAGGAATATGCAAATGGTGTTATGGAGTTCATGGAATTAGAATCTCGACAACATCGTACACAAAGCAGTCGTAAGTTAACATGTCCATGTTCTTTATGTTGGAATTCTCATCATATCAGGATATATATAGTATGGAATCACTTGTATGTGAATGGTTTTATGCCGAGTTATAAGATTTGGCATTTACATAGAGAAATACCTGATTTTGTTGGTAGTAGTAGTGGTAGCGAACCATTGACCGATAGGATATAAGAACCTAGAACGGATTTGGATTTTGGGGTTGGTACGGTACAAATGGTTAATGACGTTTATTGAGAAAATATAGAGACGGCGCAAGTTTCGTATGAAGAACCTAATTTAGAAGCACAACAGTTTTTTGGTATATTAGATGCAGCGAATAAGCCATTATATAGGGGATGTAGAGATGGTCATTCACCTTTATCATTTGCAAGTAGGTTGATGGGGATAAAGACCAACTAGAATTTAGCTGAGGATTATGTTGACACAATAGCCAAGTTTGTGAGGGATATCTTGCCAGAGGATATCCCTAACTACCCTTAAATGTTTAAATCATATAGCAAGAGTTCAACTGGAACCCTACGATTAACCCTCTAGTGAAGAAGGAGTTCAAGACTAGAGCGGGCAGGATTTTCAGTAACCATATTTACGCGTGGAAGGATATGTGGATGAAGGAAGGGAATAGGCATATCGGAATGCCCGAGGCGCTCCTACACGACTACATTGACTACTGGAGAAAGGAAGGGGTTCAAGAATTATCTTAGAAGAACAAGAAGAATCGACTCAGCGAACGAGATGGTAGGGTGATCTCGACTACCAACTCTGGTGCGAAGAGTTCGATCACCCGGCAGTCTGATCAGGTACAATTTTTGTTTAGTAAATTTTATTAATTTCAATCAATTCGATTTTAAATTAAACTTTTAACAGAGGCGTAAGACTGGCCATGACCCGTCATCCATTGAGATTATAGAGGATCTCCACACAAATAAGAAGGTCGGACAGATTCATGACCCGCTAGCTTGGGAGTTGGTCGAGACGTCTACAAAATATCTCAAAGATATCCGGTCTACTCAGCTGACACCGGATGATGTTGACATCTCCTTGGAGATGCAGTATAAGGTTGTCTCTCAGATAAGTAATATTTAAATTTATTTACATACTATTGCATATTGTTTACACTAATATTTTATTGTTTTTTGTTTTTTCCAGAAAACGAAGAAGTCTAAGGGTCGCATGTTTGGGTTCGGAACATGGCCGGCTATTGCTTTCCACGATTGGTATCCCGAGCTACAAGGGATCCTATCAGAGAGGAGGAGCTGAGGAGGAAGGATGAGGCGTTGGCGGACATGCAGAAGAAGATGGACGCTATGGCGGCTACACAAGAGGAGCGCGATGCTCAGATCTTGGCTCAGCAAGAAAAGATGAAGGCTGACCTGGAAGCCCAGATGCAAGCTAGGATGGACGCGTTTATGACCCAGATGAGGGACCATCTCGGACAACCGTAGTCGTTGTAGTTTTATAACTTTTTTAGATTTTATGAATATTTAGAATTTTTATTTCATAAATATTTTGAATTTTTATTTTATAAATATTTTGAATTTTGAATTTATATTTATTTAAATATTTATAATATAAATTAACAAAATAATCAATTAATAAATTTTTTTTTCTTAATCCGTCAGTATTCTGTCAATATTAGTGACATATACAAATTAGAATCCGTCAGTATTCTGTCACTAGTACTGACGGATATTAATACAATTCCGTCAGTAAAACTGTCAGTAATATAGACAGAAAACTGACAGTCATTTACTGACGGATAACTGACGGTCAAATTATTGACGGCTAGAAACCGTTAGTATATCCGTCAATAAATGACCATCAGTTTTCCGTCAATATTACTAACGGCTTTACTGACTGATTTTCATTACCGACCATTTAGAAACGATAGAAGATATTCGTCAGTTTTACGTCGAAATGCCTCGTTTCTGACGGAATTCTGACGGATATACCCGTCAGAATGTCCGTGTTTTCTTGATTGAAATTAAACGTACTACGAATGATAGAGGATGTGAGTCTCCTATTCCTCTTCTTAGAAAACCTACAACCATCTTCGAATCAACCTCCAACTCTAGACATGTTGTCCCTTTATCCCAAGCAATAAACAGTCCATAGTACACACCCCATAATTTCGCTAAAGGAGCTGAACGAAAACCAATATTCAGAGCAAAACTTGACCACCAATTACCCTCCGCATATCTCACTACTCCTCCCGCAGTCACGAGACCCGGGTTTCCTTGTGAAGCGCCATCTGTATTCAACTTAAACCAACCCGTCGATGGGGCAACCCAAGATATTAAGCGACTGGTTCTCACACTTCGGGTTCCAATACCGCGATGAATATCATAAGCAATCTTCACTTCTCTCGAAAAATCTTTAATAAAGCAAGTACGATCTCTACACTTCGCAACCTCCCCGAATACATTCTCGCATTGCCACTTTCAACTCCACTAAAGTGTCAATGCGAAAAGTGTAGACCAAGCGGTATTATTCACCACCGAACCATCAGCCAAATTCTCAAAAATCCAGCTCAATAAGCTAGCATCAAAGAATCGCACTCTTCTATCACTAGGGACTAACCAGTTCCAAATACCCACTATTGATGGGAAATCTCTCAGTATGTGAATTATAGTCTCATCTCTAGACTTACATACTTAGCAAAGACTCGACTCGCATAAGTGTCTCCTCCGACGTATGACGTTTGTCATTATACTTTGATGCACCAGAAGCCATAAGAAACATTTAACACGCTTTGTTTCCACCAAAATCCAAATACAACGAAAGAACTTCTTCATGTCATGTCCTTGTAATTCCGTGCGAGTCAAGAAACGATATGCAGAATTAACCATGAACTCGCCGGTTGGGTTCTCACTCCATGATAAACGGTCTGATGCTCCTGTGACTTCATCAACAACCATAGCCGATAATCAAGCCTCATAGTTTTATCCACATAAGGTTGGATTCGATCCCACCTCCATCCTTGTCCATGCGACCCTAATTCATGTACTTTTAACTCTTCATAACCACTAGGCAGCTTACTTAACAAAGATTCCTCTAGTGGTTGCTTCAAATCCCATCGATCAGACCAAAATCGTATGCAACGACCATCTCCTACTACTCAACTCATTCTTGGGAGCACTACTCTCCGTAACCCATCTACCACACTTCGCCATAATGTTGATCTCCCACTTGTAGATGTTAAAAACGAAGAAACGTTCTCATTGTCAAGCTTATACTTGAATCTCAACACTTGTGCCCAAAGACTTGAAGTGTTCATTCTTAACCGCCATCCAACTTTAGATATAAGGGCGATATTCATATCTCTAGCCTTACGAATACCCAACACTCCTTCCATCTTAGATACACATATCATGTCCCATGTTACAAGATGTTGTTTCTTCTTTTCAACCGAACTACCCCATACAAAATTATGTGACAATTGATTTATCTTAGCCAAAGTAGATGCCGACATGATAATAGAACTCATTGTATGCATCGGAATGGACGATAAAATCGTTTTGGTAAGTTTTACTCTTCCCGCAAAATTTAACGTCTTTCCTTTCCAACCTGCCAATCTCGAAGATAGCTTCTCCACAACCTCCCCAAACATATCCTTATTAATGCGTTTATGAAGTATTAGGAGACCTAGATATTTTCCCAAGTCCCTCGTGACTTATATTCCACTAGTAGCACTTATCGTCTCCCCAAGTTCTCTTCTAACATTACTTGACAAAAGATTTTTGACTTCTCAAGACTCACCTGTTGTCCTGATGCATCACAAAACTTCTTTAAACTTCTTTAGTACCTCCTATATCACTTCAATATGAACAACCGACGCTTCCGCAAATAATATAAGATCAACGGCGAAACATATATGTGATACTTTTAGCCCCCCTCTTGATAGTCTAATCAGTTTCCACTTCTTGATAGTAATTGCCCTTTCTATCAGATGACAAAGTCATTTAATACACAACACAAATATATATGGTGAAAGAGGATCACCTTGGCGGAGTCCTCTAGCGGGTTTAAACGAATCTGTTTTCTCTCCATTCCACAAGATATTCATAGAGGCGCCTGTAATACTACTCATTATCCAAGAAACCCATTTCTCCGGTAATCCAGCCGCTCAAAGGGTATCTTGAAGAAAATCTCATCTTATACGATCATATGCCTTTTCGAAATCAAGTTTTAACAATATCCATCCCTTCACTCCATTTTCAGACGCATAGAGTGTACTGCTTCTTGTACAACAACAATATTGTCAGTACTCAGTATCCCCGGTAAAAAAACTTGATTATGCTGGCCCTATCAACGTTGGCATAACTCTTTGAATTCTCATCATCAAGGTCTTCGTAATGATCTTCAATAATACATTGCATAAACTAATTGAGCGAAACTGCGTTATTCTTTTCGGTTTTCCCACCTTACCGATCAGAACTACTAGCGCATCATTAAACCCAACCGGCATAACTTATGTTACAAAGAATTCCATAACGAGGCTCGTTACAGACGAACCTACAATATCCCAACAGTCTTGGTAAAACCCGACTGAAAGCCATCCGGGCAAGGGGCCTTAAACCTGCCCATACTACGAACTGCATTCTCCACTTCACCAACCAATAATGGCTTATTGAGATGGACCATATTATCACTGGACATGTGCGAGAACCCCTCATACAGTACTTGCTTAACCAATGTCTCCACATCATCAAGAGAATAAAGTCGTTTAAAGTAAGCAACGCCCAAATTCTCCAATGCAGCTATCTCCGACACCCATACATCATTATTATCTTTCAACATATCAATTGTATTCCGCCTCCTCCGAATAACAGTTTAAGTGTGAAAGAATTTTGTATTCTATCTCCCGATGCAATCCACCTCTCCCATGATTTTTGAAACCAAATAGTTTCTTCTTATTCCAAGACCACATTTAACTCATTGACCAACCCTATCCCCTTGTTAATTAACTCATCGGATTGATCCAGCTCCATTAACTCTTGAATCTCCTTAATATCATGCATTAATTTCTCCTTACGTACTGAAACGTTACCAGAGGTCTCTTTATTCCACTTACGTAACTCTCTCTATAATGCATGTAACGCCCTTGGTGTTGTAACGTTATAATGCCATGATGTGGCTACTACCTCTTTAAACCCATCATGTTTTAACTAAGTTGCTTCAAACCGGAATGGACATCTACCTGGGTCACGTCGTACAATATGACAAAACTGAATATACATCGAAGTGTGATCTGAAGCAAATAAAGGTAAGTGTGTTACCATTTCTTCTTGCCATTTAGCTAGTTCTTGACCAAAACATAACACTATATTAAGTCGCTTGGCCAAATAAGTATCCTCCGTTCTACCTCTCCGCCAAGTAAATCTACTACCAATAAACCCTATATCAATCACAAGTGAATCACTGATCCACTCTCCGAAAGCTATTGAATCAGCTGACAATCGAACGCTTCCCTCCTCAGTTCCTCTACTCGTAAGATAATATTAAAGTCATCACCCACTACAATTGGTTCATTAATACTTCTAACTCTTTGAGCTCCAACCACAAACCACTTCTCCGACTTGCTGTTGGAGGAGCGTATACTACAATAAGATGAAAGACCATCTGCTGACTTAATATTTGCACGTATATATTGGCTCATCGATCCCATAATCTCTAACTCACCAATTACAACTATCCATAGTAACCAAAGGCCTCCACTCTGCCCAGTAGCATCAACCCAGTAAGAATTCTCAAACCCCCAAACCATGACAAATACGTCGTGCTCTATCATCTCCAGCATGAGTCTTTAATATCTCGAGAACATCAGTCATATATTTCTTCAACATATATTGGATTGATCTTCGGAAATTAGGTTTATTCCCCCCCTCCNCCCCCCCCGAAAATTTCATAATAGAAAATTAATCATTGAAATAATCACAAAAGCTCGAACCACCGTAGCAAAAACCTATGCCATGCACAACTCATCCTTCTGTGAAGGTGAGTCATTATGCCGCACATTCTTCGTCTCTGCATGTATTGTCTCTAATACATGTGAACTCTCTACCATTGGTGATGCTACTCCACTATCAACCTCCATTGTTCCCTTCCCATTATCATAGGCTCTGCCTTCATAAACTAATGGTACTCTTTCCACCCGTAATCTTTTACCCGAGACTGAGTTCTACTTCTCCACGAGTTTTTCCGAAAACTAAGCCCCTGCTTGGTTTGTTCTGAAACACATGAGCTCCTTGCTTCTCACCTTGTTTAGATTTCACTCCCGTCTCTTTCACACGTAAGGTCTCCCTCACACCTGATTTACCCGACACTCCAAAGATCTTATTGCTCTTTCCATTTACCATGGTAAAAGGAACTTCATTCTCTTTGTTTGCACCTAATAATGTACGATCATCTCCTTTTTTGCTCACCCTGTCCAACACTTCCAGTTGGTCAAAACGATTTGAAACTTCCACTACTTTTTTTATCTTTTTCTTAGCGGCATCAACAAGGGTTTTGTCTTGAGACTTGCCTGGACTTACACGTGGTCCCATCAAACTCCGTGGACCTCTTTCCACTCTTACACTCGTTCTCCGCACACTTGTGAATCCATCATCTCCGACTGATTCTACACCTTTTATAACCATTATTTCTTGACTTGGTACGTTTATTACTTTGTTCGCAATTTCACGAGGACAACTTTGCACGAGATGTCCATAAATTCCACACTTTGAAAAAATATTTGATAGTCCTTCATATGACACAAAGTACCTCTCACCATTAATCATCATTGTATCTTTTAAATGAGCTTTTAGATTCACCTCTACACAAACCTTAGCAAACCAAGCTCTTTCAAAATTTAATGATGTTAGATCCACTTTCACCGATTTCCCCACTCCCTTAGCTGTTCCCATTGAAATCGTTCTATGATAGAGATTAACAGGAATATTCATAAACCAAACCCATACTGATGTCGTAGTTATCTCATCTTGTAAAGAGTCAAACTCCGGAGTCCAGTCTTGCACCATAAGATAGTTTCCAAACACCTTTCATGGACCCCCGGTTAATGTATCCATAAACTTTCTCTCTTCCTCAAACCTTACCATGAAACAATTCCTTGGTAAATCTAACACATACATCCTACCCTTAAGCTTCCACAACTAATATGATCTTGGCCAGCAATGAAACTAAGGAGATGGAGCAACTTGAACCAAAGGAAAATAAAGATAAAGAAGACACAATGGACCAGCTTGAACCTGAGGAAGCAAGGAATAAAGAGTTAAGTGTTCCAATCGGTCCAATGACTAGATAAAGACAAGCTAAATTTCAGCAAGCTCTTAAACAACTTCTCTACATTATCCAGACAGTCTAGTGCATGCTAATCCATCCACATTGGTTGTGATACAAGCTTCCTAGATAATCATTAAGAGAGATGTTGTGGCTTGCACTCTTTTCCTTGGTTTGGTTTTGTCCCATTGGATTTTCCAAACAAGGTTTTTAATGAGGTTTGTTCACAACACTTATACAAAAGCCTCTTGATGATATTTAGGCCTATTTCTACCCATTTTTTTTAATCTTATTTTCGTTTTTAAAGTTCATAAAAATTTAAATTTGCATGGGAGCCTTTTGTATTAAATGTTTTGTGTATTTCCAAGAAGCTGTGCATGTACAACTTTCTTTCTTTATATTCTGGACGAAATTCATCAATAAAATCATCAAACTCTTTTCTAAGAACCTAAGAATTCTCTCTTGAATCCTGTTTGAACATTTTGGTCTTGTTTATGTTCTGAACCTGATTCTGCATAACAAGCCAAATCCATATAATCTAAGAGTCATTCCGCAGCTCTTAGAAATATCAATCACTCCATTTCGTCCTATCATCACCACAACCATTGGAGAAACATTCAGGAACTTGATCCTCACAGCTAGGATCACATCAACAACTCCCTTAGCCTTTTCGTAAAATGCATTATTGGAATATTACAACCTAAAACCTTCACAATCATGCATCGTTTCCATAGTCCATTTGCTTCTAACACCTTTTCTCCAATTGTAATTACTAGCTCACCATTTTCTCCATTAGGGAAGGATAACGTCAAACGACGTATTCCCACAAAATCATCGTCCATAACACTATCGGGTGTTGGCATACCTCCCAGTTACCGCTACGCCCAGGTCACCTTCGGATAAGGTAGATCACCAGAAGGGCGATCTTTTTCACTCACCTCCACCATCATGCTCTATAACCTTAGTCTCTGAATCGCCAATGTGCCGCTCCATAAACCCTAATTGTTTTATACTACTATTGTTCAAGTTCAATTGTTGTAGTTGTTGTAAAGTTTTTAATACACCTAATAATTAAAAAGAAAATTTGGTCATTTTCCGGTTCCTCTAGATAATAATGGAAATTTCTCTAACTTTTGAAACTTTTAATTTAAATAAAAACAAAAAGTATCTCTTCTGGTCAATGTTATTTCTCTCCTTGTCTCACCCCTCGTCTTCCCTTAAAATTCCATTGTTTCATCAACATTTTCCTTCCGAGTTCCGACGTGATTCAACGGCTATATGAGATTTCCGGTGACTTGTGCCCAAGTAGATCTCAACCTTGCTTAGTTCTGATCGAAAGGTGAATCTCTAATTCGTGAGTTCGTTATTTGCTGCTAAGGAGTATCTTAGGGGATTTTGAGTCCGAATATAGTCTTAATTTGATGCTTATATAGTTACTAAACGCTCGAATATCATTTTCCGTATCTTTGATTGTAGTAATTTTGTCTGGTGACTTGTGCTCAAGTAGATCTCTAGTTCGTGAGTTTTGGAAGTAATTTCTTTATTTGCTGCGAAAGAGTCTTTTGGTGGATTTTAAGTCCGAATATAGTTTGAATTTCTTGAACGAAATATGGTCCGAATTTGATGGTTTACAGTTTCTATATTTTAATCGGCTCGAGTTTAATTTCCTTATCTTTGATTGAAGCGATTTCTTCAATTTGCATATAATGAATTTATGTTTTCAATTTGCATACGGTTTACATCTTTATTTCCATCATAATAATGGAATTAGAGTAGATTTGTGTTTGAAACTAACACTTACTGCCTTTTTTTCACTCAAGAGTGGGACCTTTAATCATCTTAAGTTCTGTGAAGTCTACTTTCAACTCACTGGAGATTGAAGGAGTAAGCTTAATCAAAAGGGGTTCAGGTTGACTTCTATGGAAAAAAAGTATCATTTTCATTCTTTCTATTGTCCTTGATAATCAATTAGTTCGATCAACGTGCCACATTCTACATACATGCTCTTTGAATTGGAACTGAATTGATTACTGTGGCTAAAGTTAGTCTTTTGCAGTGAAGATGTTGATATTGGTAAATGAATAACATGTTCAGCTTTGTGCTGTCACGAATGATATCATTATTGAACTAAGATACCAACAACCAAAACTTCTATTACTGAAATCTGAATTATTCTGTATTTCGTGCTCTATTGCTGTAACTTGTTGAAGTTCACATAGTGAATTTTAAATGGTAGGTACTAGCTTGCAATGAAATCCTATGAACAGGATGGAGTAGATTTAGAAGATGGGAAATCAGGAAAATCTGGAGACAAACCTATTCAGAGAAAGATACCTAATCGGGCTTTGTTGTCAGGCTTAGCTTATTGCATTTCATCATGCAGCATGATACTTGTTAACAAATTTGTCCTATCAAGCTACAACTTCAATGCTGGGATATTCTTAATGCTTTACCAGGTATGCTCGTTTGATTTCTTAAGCATAACAAAATTTGGGTTATGATTTTTCATATTATTACCCCTTTGTGATGGTACAGAACTTCGTCTCAGTAATCATTGTGGTCCTTTTGAGCTTACTGGGTCTGATATCAACTGAACCGCTGACCATGAGGTTGATGAAGGTCTGGTTTCCAGTGAACGTGATATTTGTTGGCATGCTTATCACAAGCATGTTTAGGTAAGATTGGGTTCAACACCTTTATTTGTTTATTTTGGCGATAAAACTGATGTTCTCTTTCTGATTCATTATTCTTTCCATAGACTCCATGAAATTTTTATAATTGTTTTCCGGAACAATGCCACTGAAAGATTACTAAATTAGTAAAGTTAATTACATGATTCTGTTTTAATCACATTATTGTTTTTAGGCTCTAGAATCACATTTCAGCAAATCAAGGATTGCATATCCTATAGTCACTGAACTGGAACAGATAGCTTTTCCATTCTAAATTGAGATATTCTGGATCTGTATCTTATGCTTAGGTAGATTACGTTTGAAGCATCAATTGAACTTGATTGTTTATTTCAGTTACATTTTTCTTTCACAGTTTGAAATACATCAATGTGGCAATGGTTACTGTCCTGAAGAATGTCACTAATGTGATAACTGCAGTTGGTGAGATGTATCTATTCAACAAGCATCATGACAACAGAGTGTGGGCTGCTCTCTTCTTAATGGTATGCTTGTCAACTCAAAATGAATTTGTAAATTGACCTGAGAACTATTCCCAACGACCCTCTATCCAAGTGCATATAGAAAGCATTTTAATTGAAGTTTTTTTTTATAGATATCCTCATCAAAGGTGATTTTATACTTATTCAGATTTGTTCTAAACGAAACATTCCTTTGCTCTTGGTTTCTCGACGCATATTGATAAGAACAGAACTGTAGGTCTCAAATAAAAAC
>OVAV01002456.1:0-11200 GCA_900406375.1 Iberis amara
ATCTCTCTATCATTCTTATACTTCTCATAATCTTTCATAAACTTCTCCAATTTAATTAAATCTTTTAAAACTCCACTAAACATAAATTATTTCAAATCCTCCTAAATGTCATATTGAATACACCCCTTTAAAGTACAAATAGTATTCTCTCCTATCCTTTGTCGAGAAAATATGCAGATAGATGGGAAAGGGACAAAAATTGTTACGGTCTTCCTTTACAAAACATAAGGACTAAGGAGGAAGAAAAGAAGAAATCGTATACGTTCATATGAGATAAGACTTTATAGAAGTTGATGAATAACGGACAAGTCTGTTTTAAAATTGGACACTCTCTGTCTCTGTTCATTCTTCTTTTTTTCTTCCTTGTATAACTTTCTTAACTTGGTTGTGGAATTTTTAATGGACTTAATTACTAGTCTCATAGAATTTTCAAATATTAGGCGAATTATGACAAACTTCACTTTGTAGTTTACATAAATAAATACAAAAGTTAGGCGAATCACAACTCTTTATTTTAAAATTTTAGTTAATAACACTTTACCGTTTAAATTTTACATATGTAGCGATGAAATTTTATAAGTTATGTACTTATGTAAAAGTTGAAATGGAGTCAATATATATTTGATGTTTATAGAAATGTCAACTATAGATTTTCTAAAAGTAACCATAATCATCTTCTTCTTTTTTGTTAAAGAACTATAATCATCTTACACCAAAGTTTATACTAATCTTTAAAATCTAGAGAAATTGAATATTTTTGTCACTTAAATATATATACGGTACTCAAGTAAAAACACTCAATAGATTGGTTGGAAAGATTTGATCCCTAGTTTAGTTGTACAAACAAGATCAATCCTAATTTTTATCAAAACTAGTTATATTTGAACTACCCTATAGTAGTCAAGTCAACTATATGATTTATCCACCTCTGATTAATAGTAACCAATTTTTAGGTTTAGAGATTAAGAATGAAAAAGTAGAAAAATAAATGAGATAGATGAAACAACATAGAGAGAATGGAGAATTTTCTGTGTTATTTTTGTCATAGATACCATGAGTCTATATATATAAAGCAAAACTATAAATAAGGAGTTTTTAGAATTCATGAAGATATTAAAACAGTTTAATAAATGTCCTTTTAAATCATACAAATCTGAATTAACTAAAGTCTTCCTAAATCATATAGTTGATCTATTTCAACACACTTTCTACTTTAAAAAAGAGTTGACATCACTACACCTCCTAGACTAAATGCACTCAAATTTTTTTTCTCCAAACTTCTTAGGGCATCTCCATCCATGAAATACTCACCAAATATCTCATTTAATATTTTAATAATATTTCTAGTATATTTTAAATTGAGAACTCCACACTAAAATTTTACCTTGAGATCCTCATTAAGTATCTCAATAATATAAGGGCTTTTTACTCAATATACCATAAAAGTGAATAATATTGTAAGAAATATCATATTATGGTATTCTTGTGTGGTATGCCATAAATGTTGTACTAATGGTAGAGAGAAAAAGACGAATGTGCTCCCTTTCTCATGTTTCATTTTTGGTGGGAATTGGTATTGTAAGAAACGCATTAATTATGATGAGAAAGCC
The DNA here is from genome assembly GCA_900406375.1 of Iberis amara. NCBI lineage: Eukaryota > Viridiplantae > Streptophyta > Magnoliopsida > Brassicales > Brassicaceae > Iberis > Iberis amara. Next base: position 1,611 of record OVAV01002456.1, read on the forward strand.
TAATTTAAGCTATTTTTTGTTAAAAAGGTAATGAGATTAAAGAGTAGTAAATGTCCATTAAGTAACTTCTTATTTTGCTCTACCTTCTCCTGCGTTAGCACGTGAAGACATTTTTTTATTTTTTTATATATGGTTGTGGTTAGCTTGTAATTTGTGATATGAAATGGACAAAAATAGGATGTTGGTGGACCAGTAATTTGTGATATGAAATGTACACAAATATATATAGACATTGTTGTGTTTGATGTTATCTAATGGACGAGATTGTATGTTTGTAGGTGCTATAAAATGGACAACAATGTTATGATAATTGTTGGTGAGTGAGAGTGATTAGAATGTGAGACTAGGCATTTTCGAGTTGCTAAAGACATTTATGCTAAGTGTGTTCAATTGAGCAAAACTAAGGGCGGTGGAAAATCAACTCATATAGTCACTGATTATGTCCACGAGTCGCACTTGACCACTTCAGAACTTAATCATGTCCACGAGCCTCATAGGAATTCGTCCATCTCATCGCTAAATCCGGATCCTGCATATGTCCACCAGCGCAGCCGAAATGCATATGCACCACCAAATCCTCATGAAACTGATTTAGTCCACGACTCGCAGTTGTCCACGAAAGTGTAAAGTAAATTGCCAGACATTATGTAACAGACCTCAGTTCTATAAAAATTTTTAAATTTGAATAAAAAATTAAAAAGAACCACTTCATCAAATCCAAGGACAACAGAGTATTTTCCTTTCATTCTAATATGATATATGGTATAAAGTGAGCACATTATGGTATTCTTTATAAACCATTTGAAAATTATGGCATTTGTTATAATTTTCTCATAATATAATATTGATATATTTATACAATATTTTTAGGAATAAATTATGGTCAATGCCATATAATTGGAAGAATCTAACAAAATGTCATAAACCACATTCTTTATAAACCATGCCATAATCCACAAAATCAAAAGACCAAAATATTCTTATGTCAAATCCTTCATTTTCTCCTATCTTTCTCTTATCTCTTATCTCTTCTCTCTCCTCTCCACACACTCATTACCTTCTTCTCTCTTCTTCTTTCTTCATTATCTCCATTAGAGAACCACCTCCATTGTTCTCTCTTTCTTTTTCCACCATTGACATTTCATCTTCATTATTTACAAAAAATGTCAGGCTCCACGAATTCAAGAAGATCTCATCGAAAGAAACCTAAGGATTCACATGCATCGGGAGTAAGCAGCCCAAAGTTGTCCACGACGATTATTAGAGAGACATGGTGTTTCATCCTCCAACATTTCTTGTTTTGGTCCATTACTGGAATTACCAGTACGAAAGTCGTCCCCGTGAGAGCAGAAATTCTCACACTCAATTTAATCGAAAAATATGCAAGAAAATAGTAAAAATGTTTTTATTGATCAAGTTTGTATATAAATCTCTTAAGATTGCAAGTATTTTCTCTCAAGAAATGTAAGATAGAAAAATTGTGGAACTCCTTCAAATGAGCCTCCCCCTATTTATAATCCCCCAGACAGTAATGGGCTCTCATTAATGGCATTAAATGTGCCGATTCCCTTTTGAATTCTAAATCGTAACTGCCTATCTGCCATTAATTTGGCGGGATTCGCGGCGGTCAACGCGTTCAGGTTGACCCTCACCGGGGACTAGGTTCGGTTCTCCATTATCATCGGCTCTCCAGAATGGGCTCGATTCTCCGGGATGGGCTTGACTCTCTGGAGTCGTCTTCGGATCTCTAGAGTCATCTTCGGCTCTCTGGAATGGGCTCGATTCTCCGGAGTTGTCGTCGGCTTTCCAGAATCTTCTTCGGCTCTCCGAAATGGGCTCGCTTCTCCGAAATGGGCCTGGGAAGCCCAACAACGTGGCGAGCCGGGTCAAACTCCGAAAATCCAACCCGGGGGAATTTATGCTCCCACAGTCCCCATCCGGGGAATTGGTCCACCAAATGTGATACACTTCAAAGAAACACGAGATGTGTTTTGTCTTCGGTGGACATCCAGATTAGAAAGAACGTAATACATAGACAAGTAAATAATACGTTGTCCACTGCAGACACGTGGACATTATCGAAAACGAACAATGAAGTTGTCCACCACAACAACCAATGGACACCAAAGTGTCTACCCATGGACGAATCGAGACATTTTGGTGGTTAGACTAACATATTAACAAACCATGGATAATTTTGACATATTAACAAACCATGTACTAACACATGTTGGTCGTTATAAAAGTCCACGCAACATCAAAAATTGGTCAACAAATAAAATCGTGGTCAATAAATGGGTAATATACAAAATATTCAATGAAAGTCAAATAGGTTTTAAACAGACAAAAAAAAACCAAAAATTAATTATATTATTTATTACAAGCTTCTCTCATCAATCTTGTCACCATTAATGTCATTTATTACAACATTCTCTCTCCTCCTTCTTTTTCTCATGCCAACACCAAACACAATGACATAAGTGTCTTTTCTTTCATACCCCTATGCCACAAGATTATGGCATATTCTACAAAATCTTTGGTTTATGGCATTTCACATAACATCTATATACACTTATGGCATATTTACTCTATTTTTAGTGCAAAGTAATTCTAGTATATAGAGAAAGAAGAATGTCTAGTAACAAAAGTTAAAATGATTAAAAATATTGATAACTTAATTTTACATAAAACTACATTAATTTAATTACATAATTAAATAATGTTTTTGAATATTAAATTGTGAAAATATCATTATGTAGTGTTATTAAATTCATTTTATCTAGTATAAATTAAAGAAATAATATATAATTTAAAATTATGCAAAATGGAACTTCATAAATAGATAATTTTATTTTATAAAATTTTGGAAAAAGTAAAAAAGAAAATAAGAACATATAAATAATTTAAATGACATTTTAAGTAGATGGGTGTTTGTTTTTTTTTTAATTAAAAACACAAAATTATGAGAATAAGATATGTGACATAAAAGAGGGAGTCTCAAGAGTTTGTGAAAGTATCTCAAGTGAGAATCGATCCTCATATTTTTTTTTTCCCATAAAGAATTGAATTAATAAACTAATTCGAGAACATAGTTTTAAGCCCAAAAAAGAGCCTAAAAGGAATACAATATGATCTTAAGGATAACTAGCCATCGTTGAAGCAACGTCTTTGTTCACCATCAAAAAAGCTTTTGAGCCATATTGGTGCATCCGAAGCAACATATGATTGAAGACGATTGTCCTGAATGACACTATGAGCTATCCGATAAGCCCCAACATTACATTTCTTATCCTAGAATTGGATATACCAATTAGGTTTCTCAACCGTAAACTTAAGTAGCGGATCCAAGAAAACCAACCAAGCAGGATGATCATTTGGTTGATGGAAAGCTTTGATCAAATCCAAAGAAGATCTACAAAAGACTACATTCTCAAGGTGAAGATGGTTCATGCTTTGAAGAGCCCACTCCCAGCTCTTAAACTTTGCTTCTACCAGGGATAACACATTAGAGTATGATCTTCGAATGTGATAGAGAACTGTACCTTCATGAACCCGTACAATCCAAGCCGCCCCAGACAGAGCTTTCTCTTCGGACCAAGCAAAACTGAAATTGCATTTAACCTCACCTAGCAATGGGGCCTGCCAAAACGTAGATTCAGCAAGAGTTGTGACCTGAGACGGATTCTTCGTCGGCCCTTTTGTCACTTCACTCCATTGATTTCTATTAGTCAAAGCCAAATTGACTATCTCCAATGTCGATGCCTTCCTTCCTTCAAACAAACAGTTGTTACGATTCTTCCATATATATACCAGAGAACCCATGGAGGAGCTTCACGAATCACATCAGGGACACGTTTATTCATGCGTAAAGTAAATACGTAATCCAGATTCGAGAAAATAGAGGAGCTGAAACCATCTTGAGGATAAGGGATGTTAGCTACAGCCCAGATTTGTCTAGCAAATGAGCATCCAAAAATAAATGATTTATAGTTTCTTCCTCTTCACAGAATAAGCACCCATCAAAAATTCTCATACCACGATCCCTCAATCTCTGCGATACTGCAAGACTACCATGGAGAATTCGCCAAAGGAAGTGCTGGATCTTAGAGGGACAGACACAATTCCAACACTCTTTATACAAATCATTAAGTGAGGAGAGACTTTCAGCTTCTGCAATTAAAACCGAGTGCTTATTTCGATTACCAAGAGAATAAGCTGATTTTACAGAAAATCTACCACTTTTCTCATAATGCCAATAATATGAGTCACAACGATTCACTATTGGTCTTCGTTGACAGATAATGTTTACATCTCTAGCAGTAAACCGTTCTTTAAGTTTCCTAAGGTCCCAAGAACTATCTGATACATTAATCAGAACCTGAACCTTCTCACTAAAGTCCAACGGAGTATGCAGAGGAGATGGACTTCTCAGGCATCGATCCCATAGCCATTGATCGGACCAAAGGTATGTGTCCATACCATTACCTAGAACCTTTCCCAGACCTTTATACAATAGCTCTCTGCCATGTAACACACTACGCCATATATACGATGGTCTTTTGCCTTCAACAGCATTCAAAACAGACCCCGCAGGGAAGTACCTACTTTTAAAAGCTCGTGAGAATTGACTATAGGGCTCAGTAAGCATTCGCCATGACTGTTTAGCTAATATAGATTGATTAAAAACCGACAGGTCTCTAAACCCTATACCTCCAAGATACTTTGGTAAAGCAACTTTCTCCCATTTTAACCAATGGATCTTTCGATTAGAGCCATCCAAGTTCCACCAGAAGTCCATGATTACACTTGTAAGCGTTTTGCAAAGAGTTACTGGGAACTTAAAACACGTCATAGTGTACACCGGCAAAGCCAAAGCCACCGATTTTAAGAGAATCTCCTTACCGCCCAAAGAAAGCGTCTTTGCATACCAACCAGTTAATCTTTTAGATAAGCTCTCCTTGACGTAATTGAGAAGTTTCACTTTAGATCCACTTAGACATTCCGGTAAACCCAAGTACTTATTCGTACCTCCTATGTTCATTATTCTGGTGAAATTTTGAACCCAATCCTTAGAGCCAATCGGGACCTTTCCACCAAAAGTGACAGCCGATTTTGCAAAGTTTATCTTCTGCCCAGAGATCAATTCATATTGCCTGAAACAGTCCATTAAGGCACTAGTCTCAGATTTAGACGTCTTACACATGAACAAACTGTCATCCGCGAACAACAAATGAGTGATGGAAGGACCAGAAGGGTGAAATTGCACTCTTGTCAGTCGATTCTCGGATTCAGCTTTTTGAATAATGTGGATCAAAGCCTCGGTACCAAGAATGAATAAAAACGGAGAGAGAGGATCTCCTTGACGTATCCCCCGTGTAGGGGTTATATCACTGTGAGCCTGACCGTTGATCATAACCGAGAACCTTACATTTGAGATACACTTCATGATCCATCTACGCCATTGAGAGCAAAAACCCAAACGCCGTAATACTTCCTCTAGAAAGTGCCATTCTACACGATCATATGCCCTAGACATATCCGTTTTGACCAACATAAACTCCGAGGAAAGTTCAGGGATAGTGTGAAGGCCATAAATTACTTCATGTGCAATGGAAATATTATCCGATATGAGTCGAGACGCAACAAAAGCTGTTTGTGTCGGAGAAATGATTTGTTGGAGAAACGGTTGAAGACGATGCACTAATATCTTCGATATGATTTTGTATACTACCGGGCAGAGGTTGATAGGTCGAAGATCACTCATACGGTTGGGTTTAGCCACTTTCGGAATCAGACTAATGTGAGTAAGAGCCCAATCTTGATCAAAATAAATATCCGAGAAAAATCTTTGAACTTTGGCAATTACTGACTCTTTCACTATTTCCCAGTAAGTTTTGAAGAAACCACTAGTAAAACCATCATGGCCAGGAGCACTATCGCTATTAATAGATAACATAGCTTGTTGAATTTCTTCCGGAGTAACAACACGAGTAAGTGAAGCATTCATATCCGATGAAACACACTCTTGAAAACCAGTAAAAACTTGATCAAAGACCTCTGACGAAACCTGCTCAGACGTTGTAAATAAAGTCTGAAAATATTGTATAGCCACCAGACTTTTACCTTCTTCAGTCGAATGAAGCACACCCTCATCATCCATTAAACATTCAATCGAATTCTTTGATCTATTCGCTTTAACCGAAGCGTGAAAGAATTTGGTGTTCTTATCACCACTTTTTAACCACTTCTCTCTACTCTTTTGTCTCCAAAATTCCTCCGCTTTTCTAAAAGCAATTGCAAGTTCACCTTTAAGATTATCCATACATCTAAAGTCGGGAAACATTTTGCTTGATTCTTCATCAAGAGCAGCCCGCAGTTCCTTGATCATGCCCTTTAAATTAACATCATTCACCTTCTTCCACTGACACAGGTTTCGACGGCATCTCTTGAGTCTCGAGAAGATGGAATCTGAAATATTAATCTGATTTGGATTCCAAGCTTGTCGTACTGCCTGAAACACATCCAGTTCCTCCGCCCACCGTTTATCAAAGCGAAACAGCCTCTTTTTTGATCGACTCGGATCCTTTTCTTCTAGCAAAACCGGTCTATGATCAGAACCAATTCTCTCTAAAAACTATTGGTGAGAGAGAGGAAACTGATTAAACTATGCTGAATTACCAAAAGTTCTATCCAAACAGCATTGAATCCATCTACCACTTCTTTTACCAGCCCATGTTAATCTATTCCCTGTACTCCCGACTTCTCTCATGTCACAAATTAAGAGCATCTCTCTAAAGTCTCGAAAATAAGAAATACCTATAGATGGACCTCCTAACTTTTCATCATTCGATTTAATTGCATTGAAATCGCTTATCATACACCATGGCTCCTTTCTCCTCACACCAAATCTCATAAGTCTTTCCCACACATTTTGTCTTCTCTTGTGCATCGGATCCCCGTAGACACAAGAAAGATACCAAGACGACGAAGCTTCAGTCACTTTCAAGTCCAAAATATTCTTATCTCCGAACTGAAAGTCTAGTTGCACACAATTCTTCCAAAAAATCGCTAAACCACCACTACGACCCACCGGGTCAATAATTTTAAAGTTATCATAACCTAACCAAGAAAAAAACTTGTGAAACGAAATCCCCCGGGTTATTCGTCTCCACGAGGAAGATAATATCAGGAAAATGCTTTTGTCGCATTTCCTTCAAGTGTCTAATTGTCCAAGATTTCCTCAGCCCTTGGCAATTCCAGCTCAAGACACCTATTGGGATGGCAGCAGTCCCTTCGTCGGGACCACCGAAATGTCGTTGATTTTGAGTGTTTTTGAGGGAGAACACTCGACACCATGAGCTTTGCGTTTAACTGAGAGTTGAGCTTGTAAATCCGTAACTTGCTTTGCTGAGTCTGTCGTATTACCCAGGCTTCCTTTTTGTTCTTTTCTTATCCACGACGAAGGACGTTTCCTCGTCTTCTTTGAGCTACTGTTAGTACCGGAAGAGGAGGAATCTGATGTTCCAACTCTAAATCCCGTAGAACCAACAATATCTTCTAAAAAAGTTTTATCAGAAAGTAACATACTCGTTCCAATTGGTTTAGGTTTAGCCACATCCTCTGCTTTTATAGCTGAGTACATAAGCTTATCCGAGGCTGAGGGTGTGACTGTATCAGATTCGAGGGTGAAGACGAAGCCCTTTTCCTTGTTTATATCAGTAGTAAACTTAGTGGCTCGTTCCAGCCTTAGAAGATTTTTTTGTCCCTGAGGGTTGTTTTCCAACTCCTTAATTGATTTCTTGATGCGTAAGACCCGTGCACTGCGTTCAGCCTCATCTGTAACCTGCAAATATTGTCTCATCTCGTCCAGTACTTCTTTGTCAATTCTGTTTCGGCCAATTGATTCATCAAAACCAACTTGTTCCTCTGATAATATACCATACAGAGGATCTTCTGGAAGTAAAATAGTCGGATGATTACTCTCAACTCCTAAACCTTCCTTCACCACCTCTGAATTTGCATTAGTAACCACTGTCTTCAATAAAGGGCATTCGGCTTTCTCATGAGAAAGGCGAAGACAATGAAAACACCGCTTTCGGATTCGTTCATAATCAAAAAGGACTTTATCCATCGAGCCATCCGGTAACTGAATAGCTCTTGAATTACAGAGAGGATTATTAACATTGAAGAAAATCTTCACTCGCACATAATCTTTAGCCTGAGATCTGGTAGGGTCGAAAGCAACTTCATCAACCTTTCCAATTATTTCACACATCTCCTCTATTGTGCCTTCGGTGTAATGATTCACCGGTATGTTCCTAACTCTAACCCACAAAGGAATTATAGTTAAGAAGTCGTCAGGCGGTTCTTTAACCCATCTATCCATTACCACTGGCCAGTCATTCTGTGTCCAAACTTTGGCCAACACCTTTAGTATGTCCTCTTCATACTTAGAAAAAACCTGAAATCTCTCTTTAGATAGAGCAATACCACGGACACGATCGTATAGACCCCACACCTTTGGAAACTCATAAATCAGCGACTTCATCGATTGATGCTCCGGGTTAAGCAGGCGACCAATGATGCTAAAAGTATTCCGTTCATAAGAAACGAATTTCCCCTGGTCTTTCAAAACTAAAGGTTTATCTTCTACCAGAGACAAAGCTTGGAGAGCCTTATTTAGTTGATTCTCCATCGAAAACACCACCGGAACTTGCAGTGAGCAGCGGCGATTAGCTATGAATTTCAAGTAACCCTAGCTCCTCTTAACACCTTACAGAGCAAGAAAGGAAAGTGAACTTGTATTTCGGGAAATACAGTTCTAACAAAGGTAACACGATTATTAAAATGGTTTACAGATTAAGAGAAAAAGGCAATATCTCTTTAACGACTTGCACAAGTTAGAAAAGTCAAACCCTCTCTAGGACTCAGCGACTTCTAAGCTAAAAGAGGCGACGAATAAGGCCTCATTCGTACATTGATCCTCATCTCTCATTTAATTTTTTTGATTTTTTCTTTTTCTTTCAATAGGAGAACTCTATCATAAACCCCTTGATGGAGATGCTTTTAGAGCAAGTCCATTGGAGGGTCTTAACAAGTTCTTAGGTGTATTTTGAGTGTATTAAGAGGAAAAAATAAATATTTTAATTAGGATAATACAAGAGTTGGTTCTTACCTAAGCATTATAAGACCACTTAAGAGCCGCACACGTGTCGAATTGTGATTGGCTTGGTCATATTTTTTTTTGCTTAGGGTGGGCATTTAAACCGAACCGAATAAATCGAACCGATTAATTCGAACCGAATAAATCGAACCGAACCGAATAAATTCGGTTCGGTTTACTCGGTTAGTTCGGTTCAATTCGGCATCATTTTTATTTTAGTTCGGTTTTTGGTTCAGTTCGGCGACAATTTTTTTTATAGTAAATTAACCGAACCGAACCGACTCGAACCGAACCGAACTTGCTAAAATTAATTGAACAAACCGAAAAAACGAAAAAAAACTGAAAAAACTAAAGAAAACCGAAAACCCNCAAAAATGAAAAACCGTACTGAACTTCAAAAATTTATCACTTTTCAATAATTTTCAAT
>OVAV01002457.1:0-11200 GCA_900406375.1 Iberis amara
ATCATTTAATTTATTAAATTATGTAAATTAAAAATTAAAAAATTATGTAAATGATGAGGTGGCTTAATGAGAAGTGAGCAAAAACTAACTTTATAAATATAGATTTATTTATTATGTATTTCATAAATTCCTATCTATATAGATTTTCATTTTTATTTATGATTTGAGTTTATTATTGTGTTTATTATGTATTTNTATGTATTTTTATATTTTATCTAAAATTTAGTATACATTTTTAATATTTCTGTTTTTCTTGTAGTGAATACAATTTTACATTTTCTTTGTTTTGTGATATGTTAGAAGTAAATATATGACTTTTCATATTTCTTTCATAACTATTTATTTATATAAATGAGTAATGTGTAGTTAATATACCACTTTATCGTAATTTAATATTAGATTATAAAAATTAAAAATTAAAAAATTATGTAGATGATAAGGTACCTTAAGGAGAACCGAGCAAAAACTAACTTTATATATATATATAGATTCTCCTTTCCTTAAAAAATGGGGTTTGAGGAAGATAAACCAATTTAGTCGAAGGTTCAAACAAAAGAATAAAAACTTGTAGAATAAAACTGATCACTGCTACAAAATCCAAAGAAAAAAAGACTCAAAACATTAAGGAAACGAGAAGAGCCAACCAAAGAAAACGGTTGCAAACGCCGAACGTGAAAGCACTTGAGTTATTATCAATGGCAGGAGAATATCCACCTTCTGATGTATTTGTAGTGAGGATAACCACAATCCAATTATCATCAGAACCAATACCAATTCCACTGAACTTAGAATCATTCAAGTTCTTGGAGTATTGTGACATTGTGAAATTAGTCAAAACAAGGCTTGGATCAAGGTTAGGAACACAAGCTGGCATTATCACACCGTCTCTTGTTGCGGTTACGTTGAGGTGACATTTGGTGAGGAGGTTAGGGAAATTTGGGAATCCAGGTTGTGTACCAGGGACTGAAGCTGAGCCAGTTGTGTTTGTGCAAGGTTGGTTTTTGAACTGATCTGCGATTTCATCAGCGAGACATTCTGCATTTTTGTTTGTCGTTAATGCTGTTAGGTTTATGGATGTTCTGTAGCCGTTGATGCCTGTAAGAAGAACGTCTTCCTCATCTGTTGATTTCCAAACACAAAACAAGTAATTCATAATCCACAATCGGATGTAATATAGTTTGAATGGTAGATCCTCATATTTAGAATCGATTGAGATCTAGCGAAAGAAGTGGAACAGAGAGGTAAACAGATTCAAACTAGTTTCAGACCAGATCTGAAGTCAAAACGACGACTGATGTCTCGAGATACTTAACAGAAGATGTTAAAGGGAATGAGAAAGTTACCGGAAAGAACAGGACGATGAAGGGAGAGAATGACAGAGAGAAGAAAGAGTAGATGGAGCTTCGAAATCGCCATTGACATTTGATGAAGAATTTTAGTTCCTACCTTTTTTAGCTAGATTTGGGTGCCACGCAGACAATTTAACTAAACTAAGCAAAGTAGTAAACGTTGTCGTTTGGAGGAAAATTATTACCATATATGTACTTCACGTTTGTATATAGTGAAACCCTTAACAAATTGTACTTCACAAGCCATCACCATAGACTGATTTGTGAAGTATATTTTTTATTTAGTCGAAAAATGAAGTAATTCTTTCCAAGAAATTTTGAAAAAATCTGATATATAACAAATACTTATACTTATCTTTCAAAAAGTATGAATAAATTCAGTAAAAAGAAATTGATAGTAATTTGCTAACACAATCTATACATAGTCCAGTAGTTATTTATATATGAATTGTATAATTAAGAAATTAAAATGTGAAAAAGAAAATATATTCATATATTCAATTTTACAAGAAAGAAAAAAAAAAGTAAACACTATTTTTTCCGGCAAATTCTTAACATTATAAGTTCCAATAGAATATACCATTGCAAGACAGATGAAGACAAAAGAGCCATGTCTTAAAAATCTGAATACAACAAGAAAAAGAAAACTAGAGGTGTATGTAACTTGTTGAAGATAGGGTGGACCAAATCCTTCCAAATTGAAATTCCATTCAACTCTTTTATCTTCCCCTCTATTGAAACCTTTCAAGAGCCAACAAAAATGGTGGTTTCTGCTGACTGCAGAATGTCCCTCTCTGCCCCGAGCTGCCTACACAGCTCCACGGGCTTCACCAGGCATATTAAGCTAGCCAACTTCTGCAATGGGGAGTTCATGGGGAAGAAGCTCAACTTGGCTCTATTTCCAAATGTCCCTCTTCGATCCTCTTCCACTAACTTCTCTCAAAAGAGAGTTTCAATGTCTTTAACTAGTGTAGCTGGAGAGAGCAAGGTAAAAAAAAAAATAGGTTTAAACCTTTGCTTCTTATTCTGCTTATTTGATCTTGGGGATCATCAAAAGTGCCCTGCACTGTGTTTGTTTATGTCAACAACCTCCAGGTACAAGAACTTGCGACTGAGAAAATGGATTCAAGGACAGTCGCTTCCATTATTCTCGGAGGTGGAGCAGGAACTCGACTCTTTCCTCTCACAAAACGTCGCGCCAAGCCTGCTGTTAGTTGCTACTCTGTTGAAAAGTTTATAATCTTACCTGAAATTCAATACGGCACAGACTATAACGAATGGGGAAAATGTGTGATTTTCAGGTCCCTATTGGGGGAGCTTATAGATTGATAGATGTACCGATGAGCAATTGCATCAACAGTGGAATCAACAAAGTCTACATACTCACACAATATAACTCAGCTTCACTAAATAGGCATTTAGCTCGTGCTTACAATTCTAATGGAGTTGGCTTTGGAGATGGCTATGTTGAGGTTTGATATTCTCTCGTTGTCGTCCATTACGAGAGCCAAACTGGTTTTGATGTATTTAAGGCGTTTCGTTTGAAAAACTTCAGGTTCTTGCAGCCACTCAAACACCAGGAGAAGCTGGTAAAAAGTGGTTCCAAGGTACAGCAGATGCGGTTCGGCAATTCCATTGGCTTTTTGAGGTAGAAATCAGGTTTTGAATAGCTAATCTTCACATGAAAAACAAAGGGTCAAACATTTTTTCATCACAGGATGCAAGAAGCAAGGAGATAGAAGATGTGTTGATTCTTTCAGGTGATCACCTCTACAGGATGGACTATATGGATTTCGTAAAGGTGAGACAAGATTACTTAAGCCCATGTCTTTCTTCAAGAGTTTAGCTACTCTCAGAGACTCATATCTTGAACTTCAATTCTGTAGGATCATCGGCAGAGTGGTGCGGATATAAGCATTTCCTGCATACCAATAGATGACAGGTGAATGCAAGAGTATATCCTTCAATTCCCACAACTTTAATATGCTGAATCAAAGATGATGATTTCTTATAGTCTCTTTCTATGATATATGGTAGACGTGCCTCAGATTTTGGTCTTATGAAGATAGATGACAAAGGAAGAGTTATCTCTTTCAGTGAAAAACCTAAAGGAGACGACTTGAAAGCAATGGTATGTTCAAAAATTGATGAATTCATTTTCAAAAATAAATAACATATCAGAACAAAACTGTTCTAACCTCGAGTATCCTTAGGCAGTAGACACAACTGTTTTAGGACTTTCCAAGGAGGAAGCCGAGAAGAAACCATACATAGCGTCAATGGGAGTTTATGTTTTCAAGAAAGAAATACTGTTAAATCTCTTGAGGTGACACTTTTTAGTTCTGTATCCTGTCTCTGCAATCAAAGAAGTAAGAACAAAAACCAAATATCTTCCACATGTTTTGAAATCAGATGGCGTTTCCCCACAGCAAATGACTTTGGTTCAGAAATTATACCCTTCTCCGCTAAAGAATTCTATGTGAATGTCAGTAACTATTAAATTTAAGCACATATTTACTTCCAATGAGTTACACGTTATATCAAGGGATAACCAGATCTTTTGAGCAGGCTTATCTCTTTAATGACTACTGGGAAGATATAGGAACCATAAGATCTTTCTTTGAGGCAAATCTCGCCCTCACTGAACATGTAAGGACGAAAACTCTACTTCCAACATATATACTGATTGTAATATAACTTATGTCTACATCTGTACCTTTTAGCCACCGGCATTTAGTTTCTACGATGCAGCGAAACCAATATATACATCAAAGAGAAACCTGCCACCATCAAAAATAGACAGCTCTAAGGTAAGTAGAAACTAGCCATGGCGTTTCCATCTACTTCTATGTCTTTCAGTTTTGGCTCAGTTTCTTCAGGATTAATTCTTAAGTTTACTACATGTGAAGCTCGTTGATTCGATCATTTCTCATGGAAGTTTCTTAACCAACTGCTTAATTGAGCACAGCATTGTGGGAATTAGATCTAGAGTAGGCAGTAATGTTCAGTTGAAGGTAGGCAAAACAATTATTTTTCTAAATCATGATGAAAGCATATGACTGTAAGATTATACGATGATCTAAAAGCATGGAAACTCTAGGACACTGTGATGCTTGGGGCAGACTTCTACGAAACTGAAGCAGAAGTTGCATCACTACTTGCTGAGGGAAAAGTTCCCATTGGAATAGGAGAGAACACAAAAATTAAGTAAGACTAACTTACATATTCACGTAGTTTACCGTAGAAACCTTTCTCATTTGTAAAGTGTCCTTATCCCTTTCTTCCTTTGCCTTTTGCCTCTCCCTTTCCCTACAGAGAATGCATAATAGACAAAAATGCTAGAGTTGGGAAGAATGTAATCATCGAAAACTCAGAGGTAAAGTTTCTTTTATTTATAAACATTCTAACTCATTCTCTGCTTGCTAATCTCAAATCTACTAATGTGATGGTTTGCAGGGAATACAAGAAGCAGATAGGTCATCCGATGGATTTTACATCAGATCTGGCATTACAGTAATCCTAAAGAATTCAGTAATTAGAGATGGAGTTGTGATATGATACTAAAACTTGTAAGAACTAAGAATGCTGAGCCTAAAAGTCAAAACTATATGAATAAAGCAATTTATTTAATAAAATTACTCATATAATCTTTTCCATGTAATTAATTCAGTTGCAATAAGCTGATAATGTTTTTAACTCACCTATATTGGTGGTTATGAAAAAAAGGCAAAGATGCAAAGTTTATGTGCAGCAAAAATTTCTACTGTACCTACAACATCAGTTCCTCGCAGCTGAACATTAGTTCATTTTCAAATCTTTGCAAGACAAATCTTTCCTCAGATGTTATCAGATTGCTAACAATGCACTTTCTGTCCGAGAAGGGTTTTCGACCAGCTCTTCCAGCTCGATGCAAGTAATCTGTCGCCGATTGTGGAAGATCAAAGTTAAAGATATGAGTTGTTTCTGGTAGATCAATCCCTCTTGCTGCAATATCAGTTGAAACAAGAAGAAACCCTCCTCCTTGCCGGATATCCTATGGAAAATCAGGAAGGTAAGTAACAAAGTGTAAGCATTTAGGATCAGAATAAAAGGAAAACAGAGAACTACATACTGCTAGTGAAGCTGCTCGTGAATTGAAATTCATGTCTTCCTCTAGTAGGAGGATTTCCAACGAGCCATCATATGATGTTTTAAGTAATTCAATAAGTAGAGTTGTAGATGGATCATTTCCAGCCTTTTTTGACTTCTCAGACTGAAAAGAAGAATCATGAAAGAGTGTTACATAATTAGACTAAGTGAAGTCAGACGGGGAGTAGAGGTTTTCAAGACCTGCTCCCCGGTAAAAATAATAGCAGATTCAGGTGAATCAGCCTCTAACAATGCGAGCAGTACTTGATGCTTGTTGCTCTTCTCACACACCTGAGAGATTATACAGACCAGATGAACTAACAGCTGCATTTCATGAAAAAAATAAGTGGAACAAGTTAAATCTTACTACAAATCTATGAAGAAGGCACAAAGGCATGGGCATGATTGCGTTAACATGAATATGTACGACATCCCTCTGCAGAAATATGAAAAGAAAAGACAAGTAACATGAATCCCGAGTTTAGAATTGTAATTTTTAAAAAAATTTGGGTGTAGACTCGACAAGTACAGCAGCCTAAATCGTTTGATTCATAAACCAAACCTGAACATAATTCAAAGCTAACCTTTGTCCACTTTTGTTGTATACAGTCATGCACAAAATGTTTATGTTGGGGGATCGAAGCGCTGGAAAAAACTGTCTGACGTTTATCGCATGAGGAAAATGATGTCAAAAGCTTCCGCACAGAACCGACTTGTTTTGATGAGTAGAATAAGAAATCAACCTATCAAATGAGCATTAAAATATATTCCTGAGTGAGAATATTCTTATAATCATGTTTCAATGGGCAGAAAAGCCTCTTTATTTGCTAAGAAGAGTAAGTTGAGAAGTAATAACCCATAACTGAGATATTTTTTTACCTCATCTACGACAAGAACTTTCACCGAGTCAAGTCTAAATATGTGCTTCTCTAACATGTGGCACAAACTTGCAACCGTAGCAACCACAATTGCTGGTGGCTCAGCCTGAAAAAAATGTTAAACTTGCTAAGACTAAAGAACCTATTTCTCTAACTTAATAAGAAACCTGACATGTCCAAGTCCAAGTCCAACCTTTAGCCAGCTTTTGTGCCTTCTTAGCATCCCTCCATCTAAGAGAGCCATTACTGTACATCCTTTTACCTCGATATCCATGGATTTTGCAGCCAACATTCGAGCAACTTTTGTAACCTAAACCCAAAGAAGCAACACTTTAAAGTATGTCATAAGGAAGACTCAAATCAATGCCTAGTCTTACTTGCATGCCGAGCTCCCGAGTGGGAACAACAATTACAGCTTGCACAGAAGATCTTTGAGGATTTATAAGAGAGAATATGTGTAACAGGTAAGTCAATGTCTTGCCTGACCCTGTCTAGATTACAAAAGATAATAACATCATGAGTACCAAACAGATAATCAAAGAGGGAACATTGGTTGAGATATGGATAAGAAAAAGGACTTGGGCATGGAGTATGCAATCACGGCCCGTAAACAAACTAGGTAGAGCTTCCCTTTGAATATCCGTTGGATATACAAACCCAATCTCCTCCATTCTGCACCGTTTTTTTCAATTTGTAATCACAAATTTCGAATTCTATAATTTCTCAACTCAAATTTCACCAGAGAAAAAAAGAAGCTTGCCTTTGCAAAATATGCTCCGGCACAAAACCTTGGCAGATATTTCGTAGAGTCAAAGGAGTTGTTTCAGTGGCGGCGTTACTTTCAATTTCCGAGAAAGTGTCCGCGACGGCTTGGAGGTGAAGGATCTCAGAGTTAAGGGAGGAGTGGAGAGTTCTGCTTCTCCTCGTGGCAACGGAGAAATTACAATGAGAGAAAGTAAGCTTTTCTGATGAAAAGAGGGAATGATGAACGGGTGAGACTTTTGGGAGGGGCACGAGTTGAGGAACAAAGAGAAGCTGCGACGCCATTGATGAGCACCTTCGAAAGAGGATAACGATAATGGACTTTGCGACTACAATCTTCCGGCGACGGAGTAAATCAATTTTTAATTTGATTAAAATATACAGAGTTAATAATTGGAAGAATCGCATTTTAAACTTTGAAATATAATTTTCTAACATTTCAAATCCTAACGTTTAAAATTAATACTTTTAACATTCAAATTATCAAAAATTACACAGAAAACCTTAAAAGTGGTCATAAACTTTCCGTCGTCTTTTGTTTAAACAAAACTGCTAACTCCGTTTAAAAAATTAGTTTTTTAATATTTTTTAAAAAAAGTTATAAAAAATTCAAAAACATTTATTCCGGGTTGCTCCTCCCTCCAAGTTTTTCGTGATTAATTCTTCCCCACATTGTTTCTATTACCCAAGGAGCATTTGTCGCAAAAAGATCGATATCGGATAATATATTGCTTGCTCATGAGATGGTTCACGGTTTGAAAACGAATCCACTCTGTCGCGATTCTTATATGGCTATAAAGACTGATATGTCCAAAGCCTATGATAGAGTGGAGTAGAACTTTCTGAGTGATGCTTTTCATGCAATGGGTTTTGACCCTCAATGGATAGGTTGGATTATGTCATGTGTATCCAGTGTTTCATACTCTATCCTTCTGAATGGACAGGAACACGGCTACATTAAACCGTAACGAGGACTCCGGCAAGGTGATCCATTATCACCTCTGTTGTTTATTTTATGCGCGGAATTCCTCGTTCATAGATTGAACTTAGCAGAGACGAATGAAAGATTGAGTGGTATTAGACTTGCGGAACAAGGCCCAGCTGTACATCACTTATTGTTCGCGGATGATAGTTTGTTCATGTGTCAAGCAAGTATGGAGAATTGTGAGGAAATTATTAGTTGTTTAACGGAGTATGGAGAAGCTTCGGGACAAACTATTAATTACCAAAAATCGTCTATAATGTTCGGGGACAGAATAGATGAAAGCTTGAAACTTGATATCAAGAACAGACTTGGCATTCACAAAGAAGGTGGAGCAGGCTCCTATCTTGGACTCCCTGAATGTTTTAGCGGGTCGAAGAAAGACATCCTCTCTTACCTTACTGATAAACTCCAGAAACGCTTACAAGGTTGGTATGCAAAGACTCTGTCACAAGGGGGAAAAGAGGTGTTACTTAAGTCGATAGCCATGTCCCTCCAGGTTTATGCAATGTCGTGTTTTAGACTTCCTCAATCTATCATCAAACGATTAACCAGCACTATGATGGAGTTTTGGTGGAGCTCAAAGATTGACAAGAAACCAATATATTGGGTAGCTTGGGAATCGCTTTGTAAGCCTAAATCTGAAGGAGGTCTTGGGTTTAAAGACTTAGCTTTGTTTAATCAAAGCCTTTTGGCGTAACAAGCATGGCGAATCCTTGACAAACCGGGTAGCCTTTTATCCCAAATATATAAATCCTGGTACTTTCCAAACTCCTCCTTTTTGAGTTGTGGTTTAGGCAAATCCCCTTCTTATGCTTGGAAAAGCATCATACATGGTCGAGAATTGCTGATGAAAGGATTAGCTAGAGTAATTGGAAATGGTGATAATACTTTTGTATGGACTGCACCTTGGTTACCTCTTGCAAAACCAAGAGCTCCTCTAAATCTAAATGGGATTATTAACGTACACTTGAAAGTTTCAGATCTTATTCATCCAATTTCGGGACAGTGGAAACATGAGATGTTACGTAACATTTTCCTAAGCAAAGACATTGCATCGATTTTGACCATCACTCCGAATATCAACAGAACTGATCGGGATATATGGTATCTCACAAAGAATGGCTCTTATACTGTTCAAAGTGGATACTCATTTGTACTATCGTTTAGAGGTGGCCGTGAAAACCACCAACTAGCTGATCAGCCTTCTTTGAATGGGCTAAAGCAGGAAGTTTGGAACCTAAAGACTTTCCCGAAAATAAAAATTTTCATCTGGAAAGCTCTTAATGGAGCAATTGTTGTGGCAGAACGATTACGACACGAACTATTCCGGTTAATCCCTTATGCCAACTTTGCGGTATGAGCTCAGAGTCAATTAATCACGCTATATTTGATTGCATAGGCGCAAGACAGGTATGGATTGCTGCAGGGGTAGATCCACCAGGGACAGACTTTTTATCGCACTCGATCTATGCAAATTTTTATTTATT
The DNA here is from genome assembly GCA_900406375.1 of Iberis amara. Lineage (NCBI taxonomy): Eukaryota > Viridiplantae > Streptophyta > Magnoliopsida > Brassicales > Brassicaceae > Iberis > Iberis amara. The sequence continues at coordinate 9,590 of OVAV01002457.1, forward strand.
GTTTCAACTATCAAAAAACAAGACTGTCCAGAGTACATCAAACATCCATGGCTTTGGATAGTTTGGGAGATATGGAAAGGAAGGAATAATTTTATCTTTAAAAACATACCTTTCAATTCCAATCAGATTCTTTCGCAGGCAAAGTCCTCTGCAACAACTTGGTTCCAGCTTGTGTATATCCCGAAAACTTTTCTCCTCTGCAATATCGGGTATAGTTGGTGTAAAGACTTGCCTTACATTGGTGCTTCCTGGATCTTAAGAACTGAATTAGGTGAAACATTATATCACGGACGAACAGCTCCTGACAAACTCGATTCAAGCTTTAAAACGGCCCTTACCGACTTGAGTTGGGTTGTATCTTGCTTACAAAGCTTCAAACATCGATGTATTCTATTTGCCTTGGAAGACAGAGATTTGGTGGAAGCTTTGCTTAATCCGAGTGATCATCCAAGAGTCCAGTATCTTGTAGAAGATTTTTTACTCACACTTGCAGGTTTTAAGGAGTTCCAATTTACTCTTATCTCAAGACAGGATAACAAGTGCGCTAAGGCTATCGCAACAAGTGTGACAAAAGAAGGCCGACTTCAGTCGTATATTCAACGGTCATTACCTTCGTGGCTAGATAATGAGCTAAGAATTGAAGTTGCAGCTTTCCGTTCTGCTAACTCTTAGTCTTTATTTCTCTGTTCTTAGATTTTATTGCTTTGTTTTCTGTCAAACTATTTCACTTTCAATCTCAGACGAAAAAAAAAACATTTTAAAAAATTCAAAAAATCATAAAAATCAGAAAATTATAAAAAAATATTCAAAAAGCCTAGAACAAATAAAATAATTCATCAATTAAATTTAAAAAACTAAAAATATTATAAAAGTTAGAAATGTGCTAAAACTATACAAAATTCGAAAACACTTTAACGAATCCAAAAAATCATTAAAAGTTCATAACATTATAAAAATTATATTAAAAGTTCAAAAGCCAAAAATATAATTATATTTAAACTTAGAGAAATTTTGAGAAATGTCATTTTGAAAGTGCCATTTTTCAAATTTGCCACATTCAAAATTCTAATCATATTTGCCATTAAAAAACAGGGTCAAAAGACTATTTTGTCCCTACTATTTTTTTTATGTCGATCTCTGTGAAATTGAAGCTGTTGCCGTCGTTTTCTCTTTCGGCTAGAGACTACCGGAGACGCGAGAAAGAAACATTCGAACACTCAGCTTGTAAATGAATCGAGCGGATTTTTCTCAACCATGGCTAAGAGGAAGCGATGATTAGGGATTTGGACAACATTGGTTAAGGACATTAAGGAGAAGTCGGATTAGCTCAATCCTCTGATGCGGCGTATTCCGTTGACCTAACTGCTCCGGCTTCTGCTTCATCTTCTCCATCTGTTACTTACGCAGAATCTTCTCCACGTGACTTCAACTCTTCTCCTTTGAAGTAATTTCTTCTTTCGTCTTCTGGTTTTGGTTTTTGATGTTGAGTATTGTTGCTAGTTAGTTGTAAATCTTTTGAAAGCAGAGATAAGAGTCAATTGTTGTATCACCCTTAAATGTGATAACATAATTATGGGCTCAGTCATTCTCTTATGCCCTTATTTCATTAAC